>JAQPZY010001272.1:0-85000 GCA_029931535.1 Margaritifera margaritifera | reverse complement strand
GCAGCTTTTACAGATTTGAAGAAACAAAATTACCTTAAAAACAAGTCTTTTTATTCAACCGTATGAAACGAAAACATATCTGATAATGATAATGTACATGGTAAATTGGTATCTGATAATGATAATGCACATGGTAAATTGGTATCTGATAATGATAATGCACATGGTAAATTGGTATCTGATAATGATAATGCACATGGTAAATTGGTATGGGATAATGATAATGCACATGGTAAATTGGTATCTGATAATGATAATGCACATGGTAAATTGGTATTTGATAATGATAATGCACATGGTAAATTGGTATCTGATAATGATAAAGCACATGGTAAATTGGTATCTGATAAACTGGCTGCAACCATTTAGGAGATTATTATGATTTTTATATTTAGAAATTGATGTATACATTTTGTTGGATTTCATTATCTAAGTCTTTCTATAATTGTTCTAACTATGACTGGAGAATATCATAGTTTTCAGGTGATTACCAGTGATTTTTAATTACTTCATTACACTCTCCAAAGCACTGCTTGTCGTCTGCTTGATTGGTTGCATATAGTGTGCATATAGTGTTGAATATTGGGAACTGATCCTTGTACATCTACTCTTTCTGTAATTGTTGGTAAAGTTTGTACGGCACTAAACACGGTTCTGAACCTGCATGTGAACAATTGCAGTTAAAATCTTTTTCCTGTTGTCATCAATCTGTTTTTGTAATTCTGAGATTTTGTTAGCTCTTTCTTTGCCATTCTCTTCAGTATAAGTTAATTTATTGTCAACCTGTTCTCTTCACGTCTTGATATATTTCAAATCAATATCGTCCAGCATCCTTCGTAATTCTTTTTTGCACAATATTTATATCAAGTGCATCAGATTCGATTGCGTGATCTGCTAGTTTAGTAATACACTTATTATTGAAGTTTGAGTCACTGTTAATTGATTAACCTTATGAAACATCTTTCACCTCTGTTTTTGTCTCAGTGCTCAAAGAAAAACCAAATTTGCCTCTCATCTCCAAAGGAAAATCACCAGGACCTCTTAAGTATTTTTTGTCTTCGTTTTATTATTTATCTAACATGAAGAACATATGTTGCAAGAAAACTATGTCATTTTTATATCATCTTTTATGCTGATATTAAATCTGTTTATGGTACCTCTTTGTAATTCCTTGTAATAGTCATTATATGAAACAATCGGGAAAAAAAGAATAAAATAACATTTGCAACGTATATAGACTCTACTAAACCCAAATAATAGCCATTAAAGTAAGTTTCGATATAATTTATTTGTCTGAGATAAATGTATATACATTGTTAGGTTTCAAAGACCCACCAATTGTACCATATTCAGTGGATACATGTGCAGATTTATGGCAACTGAATCCTAAGAAGTTTTAGTTGCGGTTTGTTATATACACTGTGTCATTATTACTTTGAGTGATGTTAACTTTAGAGTGGTGTTTTAAACATTCAACGTCTATACTTCCTTTTTATCACCATTTACAGACATTCCCTCTTTGACCATTTGTGTACATCTAAGGTTGTAAAAGACATCAGAGTTAATACGGTACTTGTTTCATCCTTGTCACTGATATAATAAAAGATATTGTATTTAATTCATCGGAAATATTGTAGTGACGATGAACAAAATCTATTCTTTGCAAGGAAATGGGCAGTTTACCAGTTCTGTTGTCAAGTGAATTTGCCAAATATATTTTTCTCATGGAGTCTGTCGATTGTAGTATAGCTCTCCATTTATATAGGCAAAACAAGCGCTGCCATAACCTAAACAGCATTTACTTAAAGTTCTGCTTTTCAACTTATAACCTGATTTTCAGTCATTCCTTGGTTCTTTTGTCTAATTTGTTCATAAAATCTCTTTTTCTGTCCATTTCTTCCCTTCGTCTAAAAAGTTTTCTTCGATTCCTCTATGTTCAGCTTCACTGAATCTCTGACGTCTTGGCTTTTTAAAATATTTTCTGATTACATTTTTATATATTTGTACCTGTCGTATTCTTTGATGATTAAAATAAACATTTCTTGGCTGATTTCATGGTGATTTATAGCTTTGCTTATACACAAATCCTATCCATGTTTCACCAAGCCAGCTACAAGTCAAAGGAACAATCCCGCCGGTAGCTATTTATCTAGCACCTAATCCGGCTGCTGTTATTATCCTAAATTCCTCATACCTTTCCCATACTAGCATCACCAACTTAATATTTCTTTCTCACACCTTCAGTGATGGATCTCTCAGACCAAATCATTTTTGATCTTACTTGTTTGTAGTCTAAACTTAAGACCATTGTATAATTGTGCAGCCTTTGGTACTTTTCCATATATATGAAACAAATAACTTATAATGGTAGCGATAACGATAACGATAACGAGTTTTAACTTCGTTGTAGATTTTTAATATTCACATGCTTCGCCATTTTAGGTTGTGCTGTTATATTTGTGAATGTACCTTTCTTGTAAATCTTTCTTTAGCAGGCTTTTCGAAATGAAAATTTAGTCGTGCAGTGCATATATGCTGGTGGTATTATCATTTCACCCATTATTGCTCATTTACTGTGTCAGGAAAGGATGTGTGCATGAGCACAGCTTTGGCTCGGGGTGACAAGGGCACAGTGCAAAACATTTACTGAGTAACAATTTTGCCAGGTAAATTTATATTTGGGTTCAGATTGTCAGTTGTTAACTGCTTAAAAGAAACAAGAATTATCAGCTTTACAACTTCTTCAATATCTATGGTTGACCAATTGTAAATTGTGTTCATGTTCAGTTAACATTTGTCTGCAGATAAATGCTATGATATTTATTGGGCAAAAATGTTAGCATTTTAGCAACGGTAGATTGATGGTACCTTTATCACGCGTAATTATGATTTTCCTTTTGTCTTTAATTTTGTCTTGTAAAAGTTAATGTACTATTAGGTAGTCTATTGTAAACTAAGTGCAAATGGAATCACTGGTTGTTCAATTTCTATGTTTGATAGTGACCCTCTTGACACCTTAAACAACTTCAAAAGCATTGTGTTGGCAACTAGAGAGCAGAATTATGTGCTACATGGTTAAGGTGTTGATAATGTTATTTGTTGCATTCGAGATTTGATCTAAGGTAATATCTACGCTATTCGTTGCCTGAAAAGGTAAAACATCTCTGGGATTGGGTTATATGTAGATAATGGTTTATTTGTCTTGTATTTTAGTTGATTGTTCAATATTAAATCCAACATCGTTTTCAACTACAATTAGACTGTGCTTTGCACGTTTGCCTATGACACAGTACTGAGGACTTTGTGAAGAAACAGCTTTTTTTGTTGACCATATAAGCAAGATACCTAACGCTAAATATCAAATAATAGATTGTATTGTTTGAATGTCGTAGATTGGATAAAGTCCATGTTGTATCATGTCTTTCACATAGTGTGATTGTGGCATCTTGTGATGCTGTGTTTTGCACAGTCTTCGACGTTTCAGTCTGCTTGTTCTTTCTTTAAACATTGCGCCTCTTTTTTAAACATTCATCTAAACGTTTTCCGTATTGTTTGCTAAGTTTAGCTCTACATGGATCTTAAGGCTTTATGAGATAAACTTTTTAGATTCTTTGCTAATCTTGTTTAAGATTTTAGTTTTACTTTGTTCATTTTCCTTTGAGTTGTATTGAAATTGGAAAGTTAAGTCAACATGATTTCAAGCTGATATAAAGTTTAGTTTTAAACGGACTTATAGGGTGTTACTTTTGAGTAGTGAAAAGGAGTTTGAAATTTAATTGCTCAAATAAAACTAATAGATACAAAGCTGTGTCCAATGAAAAATATCGGAGTGTTACATATTTAGTCGCTTATGCAAGTCTTGTCAAAACAAATACATGAGGAAATTGAGAACGAAAAGTAACGGGTGATTACAAAACTTAAAAGCTGAAAACATAGAATATGTAAATGAACACAACAGAGAGCACATGGAGCAAACGTACCACCGTTATGAAAATTTCAGATTTATTCACACGCCAAGTGGTAGATATTTAAAAGCATTAATAAAAGACATGAAATCACATATAACGCTGAAATCTTATGTTTACTATCAATTGACATCTACCTTAGATGGCTCATCTTTACTAAACCTAACAATGTATCAGATTCGTATTGATACTTTCATCCCATTTCAAATCATTTGATCTGTCTAGTCCCAAACAAACACAAGAAAAATGTTTTCACTGGTCAAACTCTAGATGCATGCTAGCCTGAGACGACAGATTACAAAATAATAAAATGCCATCTAAACATGCAATAGCAAGTCACACGAAAAGTTGAATCATTTAATATGACTAACTTGATCAGTGAGAAAAACGAAGGAACCAAAACACACTAATTTAATAAACCTAGTTTCAGTATTGTATATTCCTTCTTTATTCTCTTCTACTTTTCAGAGGCTGTGACCTTGCGATTTTGAAATTAATACGTTTGAATGTTATCAAACTTGCACTTAATACAGACGGAGGCACTACCAACAAGAATGACAAACGTCCAGTGAAGTATCCAATTGCTCTTGACGTCAGCTAATCATCTTTCAGTTCATTTTATAAACCGTCTGAATTACCGATCTGTGGAAATCTTCTAATCAATGAATGTTACAATGTAAATTGCAAATATTTCAGGTACCTTTTTGACTTGTTTCACGTCCATCTTTTCCAACTATTTTGTAGCTAAACGTTTACCGGTTATTTGTTATCATGCTCCATTTGCAATAGCTGTTTAATTTCTGTTCGTAGTCTTCAATTTCTGAAGAAATGGTCTTTTTGCTATTTTAGTCTTCGTTAAATCCAAATATATTATTTTTCCAGTTCACTGTACCTTTATCACACGTTGTCTGCAACACAATGTTTGACCGTTTCTTTAGCTATTTAAATAATTGAAAAATGACCTAGAGTGGTAATGATGGTTTTTATTATTCATTTGAAAATCTTTCATATGACGATGATTAGGTAGACACACAAATTCAAATAGAAGCTAAAAGCATTATACATGTTCCTAAAGATTTTGCAGAGCAAAGTATCGAACGTTTTGATGAGGTCATACAAATTTTAGATTCTAGACTTGCACGCAAAGTTCTCAACTTGTACAAGGACGACACAAAGAAAGGCTTTGCTATGAATGAATTTAAATACTATTTAGAGAAAAACAACCTTAAAATACAAAACAAAACTCTGTTCTGAAAACCGGCTGGTAAGACAGTTCAAATCTCAAGATAAGGTGACGTCAAAAAAATGCTAGCATAATAACAGGCAAGGCTAAAAAAAATTGGTGTTTACAATAGGCTAGATAAAAAGAGATGAAAAATTAGTGTTACCTATTGAGATGGTTGTGCAACTTAAATATCCGCTTAAATTCGTTGTTCTACGAAAGCATCCACGGAAAGTACTAGACGAAATAGAGATACAAACAATTCACAGCAATGAGCAGTTTGATGAACAGGTAAGAAAAAATTAGACTAAAATTGATGAATAACACAGAGTGATTGAAAGTGGAGAATACCATCCAGCAGTAAAATTTGGTTCCTGCATAGGAATAAAGAGAATGAAGGGGTTATGTAAATGGGGTAGAAGTTGTAAAATAAACAATGAAATCTATGTTCAATGCAATGTTCCAGTGTATGATAAACAAACTGAAGAGCTACAAAAAAAGTACATTAGCAAGAAAGAAAACCCTAACAAAAAAGCTATATGTGCAAGAATAGTTGTAAAGTGTTGAAAACATAGAAGTTCAAGTAGTTAGACATCTAACACAAATGGACAGAAATTTTAGAGAAAATACTAAAGGATTAATGTAATAAAGAAGAGAACAATTTCCGTCAGGTGTAAGGTTGAACATATTATTGAAAGCGAAAGATGTTATAATTGCTACTATGATCACTGCAATAAGTATAAGTATATTAATATTTGCATAAATATAGCATATTTGTTACATAGTGTTGTTTTTACTACCCCTGTTCTTCTTCAACCTCCAACTCCATCTACTTCAAGTCCTACTCCTCCTACTCCGAAAAAAACTTGCTTGAAAAACTTTGCCAATTACTTGTAATTGTGTTATTGGTAATCAGATAAAGTCAGTTTTTTAAGAATACTTGCAAAATTGGTTCTTTTTTGGATGGTCACGTCATATTATTTGCTTTCGCAGCAAAGGGTTTATTACTTGCATTACTTGCATGTTTGATTAAGGGTGTAAACAAAGTATCTATCAGAATTCGCGAATCGTATCACTGTAGGTGAATTCAGAGTGATATAACCTACTTAAACAAGCAAACTTAAGCAGCTTCTGCAGCCATTAGTATCAATATAAATTATTGCTTGCTTTTTTCATAATAAATAGTGTTTCTTTTTTTATGTTTCTAAACTGGGACGTTTCATCATGCCGGAGGTGGACACAGAGTGTACAATCGTGTTCTGCACAGACGCCGCCATCCTGACAGTAGGACTATCATAATCCTTCTTCTCTACAAAGTTTGCACTCCATTTTGTCTTCTTTTTCATTTTGCCTCTACAGTTTCTGGTCTTGCTGTCAAAGATAGCTTATCAGCCTTTGGAATACTTTTCTTTTCTACATCAGCATGGTCCAATTAGATTTTCAAGTCTGTTATGTATTGTTAAAATTTTACTCTGTCGTAACTTTGCTGTCCTAAAATTCAATTCTTCCATTAAATTTGTAACTGCTATCTTGCAGAAAAAAGTAAGTCCAGCCAGTCAGTTCATCTTTGTTTGCCATATTACTGATTACATCAGCTGAGAATATTCTCCAATATTCAACAGTATCTGGTCCATACTTTTATTTACGTTTTAAGCAACTAGCTCAACAGCAGGTGTAGGCTCCCAGAACGTTGGTGCACAGTTTTATGTTCTTCTGGCCAATTACCAATCAATTATTTGTAGGTATCTGAAGCCATGTCGTGCTGGGAATTTTAAAATTGTTGCCGATCAAATTAAATTGCTTCATATCTATTCTATTGTTATTTAATTTAAATGAATTGTCATCAGGCAAAGAATTTTGGTTTCAGACAGCAGTTTTCGCACCTGGAGATAAAATTTTCAAATTTTTAAGTGCAGTTATCGACAATGTGAATATATTGTATGTACAAATTTGTGTTTCATTACAGTACATTTTTAACTCGTTAAGTACATTTTCTGTGTTAACATTCTTAAGGTTAGTATTTGTTTGTATAAAAACTGACTCGCTGGGCTAGATTAGGGTGCTACACTAATTCGTCTTCTGAATCTGATGTTCATCGCCTAAGCCCTAAAACGCAATCACATAAGAAGTTGAGCCATTCACCTTAGGACTGGAGTCCGTCCAATTTTAATCTATAAAATCAGTGTAGAGTCTACGTCTATGAGTGAACATAATTGAATCCAATATTTAGATCTTTAGAAATTATTAACTTGAACAATGCTCGGATATGAAATTTGCTTTTCTTGTGGAAATCAATTGAGCTTCTATTTACTTCTTTTCACATCTGTATGTAAATCTTTATTGATTTCTCTCTCTAATCTTTTCATTCCCTCCACTATAGTACTAGTTTAATCTACTCCTTTTACACAATCTTTGCATTTATGGTACCATTTTCTCTATCAGATTTGTCTCTATTGGATTGGTAACATTTTACTACTGGTTGTATCTCAGATACAAGTTGCCTTGAGTACAATGGAACTTCATAGTAAATATATTGTCCAGGAAATCTGTGTAGCTGATGGTGCAGTGGCCATAATTATTATACATTTTTTAATTAAATTCTAGATAAGTACAGCACATGAATTACAATTACATCAGCATTAGAGTGAACTATCGGAGACAAGTTGTTTTTTTTTTACTTTGCAATTAGTATTCAGCTTTTTGGAGATGTAATTTCAATCAACATATTTAGTGAAGACGAGGTGAGGAACCTCTCTGATGGTGATATTAAATTTTGGTACATTATTTATTTATACGTATAATATTTTATGCCGATTCTCATTTTTAAACGATTTATTATGTCCCTTCCATTTCACAAGCTCATACGTTTAGCCTTTCATACATTTTATTTTTAAAATCTGTTCAACTTTGTCATCTTGTTTATTGTACATAGATGACTCTTGTTCGTAAAGCATGACCTCAGTATTCTGCCCTGAAAGTATTCAAATTCGTAAACGACATGATCACTTAAAATTATTTCACCCATTTTAAATATTCCCTCAGTAAAGTTAGGAAAGTAGCATTTTGGAAAGATTGTTTTGTATTTCGGAATTCTGAATGTTTCAGCAATTTTGAATTTTTATATTCCAAATGTATAAGTTGTGATCCATACTTTTGATTTGATTTCTTCCGTGCTTGCTTCAACTGGATTAGTGTATATCAATCATTATACCGCACTGTTTTAGCCATCTTGCTATCGGAGTTGACCATAATCATTTCGATACGTGTTGTATTATATTCAGCGGTATATAAACATCAAAAACGTAATAATTTTCTAACTGGTTGAAAAATAGCCCTTTTAAGTTTTCACCTTTTATTCCAAAAAATAATACAAAGATCACAGAAGTAATTATCAAGGAAAATGTAATTGTTTGCAATGATCAATGAGAAAAATAGACCTGAAAAAATGATTCGTTAACTGGTAAATCCGTTAATGGGTTTTCTGTGAAACGCTTTGAACTTATTACCATTCTTCCCTTTATGGTTAATCTTGTAAGTCCTGTAAAACAGTTATGACTTCTTGTGGTTTTCAATTAATTGCAAGCATGCACCTACATATTTTTCCAATATGGCCGCTTTCTTATTATAAAGCGTATGCTGGTTGACTAAATTGAGACAAATAATATTCAGGTAAACTTGATTCTCAAATTCTTTTTGTTAGGAAGACAGTCACCGTAAATTTGGTTTTGAGTAGCAATTAGTAATATATGGCATAGCTTCGACGATAACATAGATTTTACACAGCTAGAAGTAATTATGATTGTATTGGGAAACTGATTTATATTCATTCAACATCTTCTTTCCCTTTTTTTCAATATAAATTGTTTAAAAGATACAGAAACTGCCAAAAATTAAAACTGTACAGAATGATCTGTTAAAATATACAAGTGATTGAATTTTATCTTCAGTAAAAAAATAAACACTGCGGCTGAATTCATAATGAAATGGTGACTGTGGGCAAAATATAAAACGCTTGTGTAATATTCGAAAATGAAGAAAACATCCCACGCTGGATTAATAAAGATAAACTAAATGCGTATTAAATAAATATGAAAGAGAAATGTAACAATGGAGCAGGTAAAACTTGTACATTATATAGCAGCATCATATTTCGTGGATTACAATGTGGAAATAATAATAATAATAATAATAATAATAATAATAATAATAATAATAATAATAATAATAATAATAATCATCATAATAATAATAGTAAATTAGGATGATGATGATGATTATTATTATTAGTAGTAGTAGTAGTAATATTTTCATCGTCATCACCATAACTATTATAATTATGACAGGTACACTGGTCAAACTAACGATAACACTGGCAAAACATAATGTTTGCTTAGAGTTGGGGCAGAATTGCCATATCTATGAAATAATGATGAAGTGGTCTTTGAGTTTCTAGTGTGTTTAGTCTGAAAAATGTTAATGATATTGTACACTGGATTTGATTACATCATTATTTTAAAAAAATTTATGAATTATATTTCTACATAGTCGAAAAAATAAACACATTATATTCGATAGCTAAGATTTCGACAGAATGTAATCGATTTCCTCTGCGATGTCAACGATGAAGAGGACTAATGAGAACTATCTATTACCACGGTTTATTTGAGAATAATTGATAGATTAGCAGCACATTTCATAAAACGAAGGCACTAATGAAAAAATAAGTAGCAATAGGGGCTGATATGGGGTCGAAATGTCACTATGTGGTCAGTTCAGTGGGAAATAACATTACATTCGCCATCTTTAAATGGGTCAATATGGGTTCAATGGGAATTTAACGTTAGCAAGTCCATAGGAATCACATTATGGGTCAATATGGGGTAAATCAGAAATTTAACATTAGCTCATATGTTTAACATTATGGGTCGCCTATGGGATCAAGGGAAAATCTAATGTTACAAATGTCAATAAGTTTAACAAAATGGGTCGATATGGGCTCAAGCAAAAATTACGCGGTCTAACGGGAGAATGAAATGTTAAAACTATATTGACTAACCAAAACCCACACTTACCAACGAAAAGGGTAGGACTATATACACACACTATAGCATCAGCACGCGGTTGGAGTGACCAACGCCCCACACTTACTAACCAGCACGCCGTTGGATGAACGAACACCATCAACCAACACGCCGTTGGAGTGACCAACACCCACACTTACTAACCAACGAAAATGGTAGGAGTATATATACACACTATACCATCAACACGCTGTTCAAGCAATTAACACCCACACTTACTAGCCAACAAAATAGGTAGGAATATAGACAGACACTATACACACAAACACACTTATATACTATCACACAAAGGGTATAATGTAAAAAAACGTGGAATTAAATTACACACAAGAGAGTAGGATTTTTCACACATGCACAAAGATACTATCAAACCTGAAAAGTATAGGAGTGCTTACACACACTATACCGACAAACATCCAGGAAAAGGAAAGGAGTGCTTACACATATACACACAAACATACTTATATACTATCGCACACAAGAGAGTAGGAGTGCTCACACACAATCATACTATCACACACAAGAGAGACGAGTGGAGTGAGACTCATTTTTATGTTGTGAAAGACATAGTTAAAGACATACACAAACATAAAAGTATAGAGTGGCAATGACTGAGTAGTATATCTTTCCTAAGAGAACTGGGTCGCCCTGAAAATGGGCGTTGCTTGTTGTACTGTCTCGTTGGTGTTTATCTATACCTAGGACAACTGCACCTCCCGGGATGGGCTCGACAGCAAATGCACGTCTGGTCCAAGTCCGTGGATATATTGACGGAGACAGAGAGCCTACAATTAGACTCATATGCCTCCAACTCCCAGTTTTCCACCAAAGGAACTAGGTAGTTCTGAATTTTGCTGCATCTGCTCGTCTCTGCTTTCTTGTTTCTCCCTTCGCCTCCACCTTTCCTGTACCCTCATCTACTTTTGGATGAGGCACGGAAATTTCTCTCTCTTCATTCTTCCTCCCGCGCCCTCTTCTCCTCCGCCCACGCCCTCTTGATCTTGGCGGACTCCTCTTCCAGCACATTTATCGGATGAGCCCTTGCTGTTTTAAAGGAGCCCATCTCCCGCTTCAGGTGATGGCTATGGGAGTAAGATCCTATCTCTTCTACCCGATCTAGGTAGTGTTGTACTCTCTCCTAGAGTGCCTTAGCAGTGCTTAGTTTTCCCACTTTGCAATGTTCTGCCATTATTCTTTCTTCTTTTCTTTGCACAGCATTGATGATGGATGGCAAGACTTGCGAAAGCACCGCTTTAAATGCTAGAGGCAGCGACGTGAAGGAAAATATCCCTCACATTCAGAACGCGGATATGAAGAAAACATCCATTTTTTACTCATTCAAAGATCGACATAGAGAAAGTGAAAAGAGTATGTCAAAAGAATTTTTTTCTTTCCAAACAACAAAATAACACAATGTTTTTCAAAATCAATATTTTATTGTAATAAGCCCCTCTAACTCAAACATCAACAAATCAATAGGGAGGGTCAAGGTTAGTCCGATTCTCTTCATGTACAAACAAATATTAAGCATGAACGTATTTATCTGGAATCGACACCTGGATTGCTGTTGTCCGTTTCATAGCTTTGACTTTTATGTATAAATAACTGTTATTCAGATCGATGTAATCTTCTGTTTGTAATTGATTTCAAACTCGATAGGAGTTGAGGTGGTAAAAGACGACACGGGATGAAATTCTACCCACTAGGATTCTTGCATCGTCAACATCGTCGGTGGCATGGGAGACAGACTGAGTTCTGTCTTGGAACATTCGCAAGAATCTTGGTGCATCATTTTTAGTTAGTAATCCAAATCGTCCAAAATCTCAGACTGTTCTTCTTTTCTTATTCTTTTTCTGGTCATGACTGTGAGGTCTGAATGACTTTTGTGGTTTCTTGATGCATTGTCCTTTGCTGTGACGTACAGGAGGAATTATTACCTTCGCCAGGAGCGTAAAGTGAACTCATAGGGGTGTCTCGGAGACCCATGAGTTCTTTTCATGTCTGAATCAATACGTTTCTTTCCCGCCTTCATCAACGCTTGTTTGGGACTTTGTTGGACAATTAGCACATTTTGGAAACCAAATTGTCCTTGAATTAAGGCCGCATCGTTTAAAGCATGCTACCATCGTGTGGCCATAGGTTTCGAGATGGGTGCCACCGTACGAAAAGCCGATTTTAACATGTCCCTTAAACCATGTCCTCGTTGTCGAGATGCTTCTATGTACACAGGTTACATGATTTACAAATCACTGGATAATCGTTTTTGAAAATGTAGTTTCACGATGACTTTTCCTTCAGAGAATAGAATATAAGATCTCCTTTTATGCAAATATTCACACTGTCAAAGTACGATTTACTGACATGAAGATAATGATGATACGCACATTCTTGTTGAACGTGATACGTGTTTCCTCCTTCATCGTAAGAAGCTATGGCAGAATTCACTTTGAAAGGAATGACTCTCAGGAACGTAGTGACTGTGTTCTCCACTACATTGTACTGGACGATATCAGAGTGCACAAACATAAAATTCAGTCCTTCGTTCAATTCGATAGGGTTGCAAAACTATTTAAATAATTTGTTGTTGTTGCTGTCTTTGCTAGAAGCGAGAGCTGTATTTGCACACAGAACAGCAAACAAACTGGGAGAAATAATGATGACAGCATTTTGCTGTCGGAAAAATCCAATTTGAGACGACAAGAAGGTGGATGTTACTCGATGAGTACACTTCAGTGAGTTTTATCCAGTACTCTGCAAAACCAATTGTTAAAAATAGTTCAAATAGGTTTGATGAGATGTCGAGATTAAAAAAATACCCTGCAGAAATTCTTATGTCATAGATATTCAATCGTGGATTAGATGGCGCTGGATTTTTGGTTCGTGAAAGCCATGATCATTTCTGTCCAAAAGTTCTTGGACTTGTTCGTTCAGGATTTCGAAGACGAAAGTGGTTTAATCCTTGACATCATTCCAGATTTTAGTGGGATAAATGATTTCTACCAAAGCCACTTTCCAATGAGCTTCGTGATCCAACTGTATGGATTGAGGTAATTGTTGTTGTGAATCATCCATAGAACTGTCACTAGGTAATGTTAAATAAAATTGATTATTCATAGTTCGATGGTTCTTGTCTCAGAGCAGTCATCCGATGTCAAAGTCGAATGATTTTTCAACTGTCCCAAAAGATTGCTGCTCTGACTAGAAGCGTTGTGACTGGTATTGGCGTGGCTATTGTTATTGTTACGGTCGCTCTATTTCAACTACGGATTGGGAAAAAGATAGCCAATACAACTGCTGATTAAAGTAGTCCACGGTTCTATATCTCCTTGTTGCAAACTTAAATTTTCAATCGCTGTTTCACTGACACAATATGGCACAAAGATTTTGCAGAATGACGATTTAATGTTTAGGAACACGTTTTCCACACAACACCCACAGTGATTGTTGTTCTTTTTGTCGTTCTTGAAGAGATGAACTCTGAGAATGGGATGCAGTGTTTAACGGCCTTCTGCTTCTTTTTCAAGGGTTTGTGAAGCTGCAATCCGAGAATCTAAAGTGGGTGGATATCCTTTTCAACGGACTTTGACTTCAAGGATACGGTGTTTTTCCATTTTACTTGTTCTTCGATCGAGAATGCTTTTGATATCGTGCACGTTGTCCTCTTTCTTGGTCACTCATTGTAACTTGGGCAAGTAAAAAGTTCCTTTTAACACTTCTACGCTCATATCTTCCAATTTATGGACATGGGGATCACGTCCGCGCACTTGTCCTGTGACATGAAATAATTATGTTGTCCAGTTGGGTAAATAGCCTTTATCAGAAGTGCGTCATGTTCTTCCAATACTAACCCAATCTCCGGTGTTTAATACTTATTTCATTTTTCTGGTGTCCGATGTTCCAAACAATCGATCAAACACAGTAATTTCGTTTTCAGCTGTCACTTCTTCTAGAGCACATCCGATGCAGCGATGGTACTATTGATTGTACGCTTTAACCAGATGTAATAATGTATTTGAGAGTATGTTGATGTGTAAAATATTTCCACATACATTTCCACATACGTTCTTTCAAGTTTCTTTTGTATCTGGATTTTCAGTAGTGAAAAAATAGAATGTGTCGTTTTTGCACTTTTTTTAAAGCTTGGTTAAAAAATTCGGTGACTTTGTCTGTTTGCCATCGCAGAGAGTTTCGTCTACTTTGTTTCAAAATGATTTTTAAAGCTCGCACTAACTGTGAATTTTCTGCTTCTGACAAATCTGTTCGATCCATCAACGATTGTAACTCTTGTTGTAAGTGTGCCACCTCTGTAAGATTAGGATTAGGATGCAAGTTAAATATCCATTCTTCGTACCAACGGTTTAGTATAATCCACTGTTTGCAAAGAACTAAAGTTCTTTTTCGTCTTTCCATAAAATGCAAAGGTACTGGTGTAATGTCCTTCCAGAAAGGTCTGTCCTTTTAATTTGCACCTCAATACTTCTCCTAACAGAGGTCCAGCAATCGATCCTAATAAAGAGGCAGCAACTTTTAACAACGGTGCTATCAGCTTCGGTAGAAATCCTTCTCGTTGAACGGATACTTTTTTCTTTTCACTAACTGGAAATTTCTTTTTCATCATTCGTCGAATAATGTGACGATGTCGTCCTAATCGCTGTTTCTGTATCTTGGTCAAAAGAGCCGTTCCTTTAACACGTGCAAACAACATTAACAGACCGTATCGATGATTTCTGTATGTGTTTTTTGGGAATAATATTTTTTCGCATTGGAGCTTTGGCTTTGGTAAGAACTGGCAAGACAGCCCAGTGTTTTTTATACTTTATTTTGGAAGACATTTTTGGAAGTCGTCGACAATGGTGTGAACTTTGAGAAGAAGACATCTTGTTCAGTGAAACTGAAGTGAATCTTGAATATTCTGTCTTTGGATTTCTGAGATTCCATAAACGACACATGAGAGAAAAAAAAACATGTTTAATTTGTTCATGGTACAACAAAAATGTTCACATTTCAAAAACCGAAGTTAATGTTTTCTTTCTTTGATCAGTCACACACAACGTCTCTGGCATATTCAGTCACCTCTTGTTTCCAATACTTTTACAGTCACTTACATCCTTAGAGAAGTCGTATTCATCACTATTCTTATCACTTTTAACACAATGAGTATTTCGTGCACAGATAAAGTTTTTGCTATCATGTCTTTGCATGTACTGTTCATACATTTGCCACAGAGAAATTTGTGCAACACTGATGACAGAAGTTGTAGCATGGAAAGTCTTATAGCGTGTTTGCAGTTTATCAATGTCTGTCCATTTGAATATTTTCCAAGTTATCAGCCTTTTATCGCATGCAGATACCAATGATTAAAAAGTATATACCATTTCGGATGCAATTGTTCTTTGCGTTTCACTTGAATCTGTACAAAGTTTCTGTAAATGTGCTGACGCAGTTCCTATAGTAGATCTTAAATGTGCTCTTCTAAACTGTCCATTTACAGGAATGTCCTTTTTGAGAAAATATTCATACGTTTGCCAAACGGAATATACTAGTAAATCATATCGAAGAGATGTAGTCATTATTTCACCACACACCACACGTCGTGAAGGAATCTCGTGTTGAGGCGATGCTTATTTTAAAAGTTTTTTGTATTCCTGTAAGTCTTGAACTTTTTCCTGGACTTCCTCGGATGGAATTCAGTGTACCACTCCAACATTGCAGGTAGAAGTCGTGGCATCCAAAATCTTACAAGATATGGTAGGTGATCAATGTTTGACCATTTGAACATTTTCAAATTAATCAGCCTTTTATATCATTCCTATACCGACAGTTAAAACATCAATTCAATTGTTCTTTGCATTTCAATTGAAACTGTACAACGTCATTGTAAATGCGTTCTAGCCTCTCCAAAGTTAAACTACGAATTCTCTCTTCTAAAGTATCTGTGAGGATAATAATCATGACCCACCAAGTGTAGTGACAGAACAGAGACCATCTGGAATGTTCAAGGAAAGCTGAATCTGTATACTCCCATTCAGGGATCTTCACACCATAACTGAAACACTGTACTTGGTCTCCTCGCCACAAGTAGAGGAATCCTGCTCTAAAGATTTTTTGGGAATGGGTAATCCATCTAGATACTTAGGCCATTTCTTGAACGTCTGTAATCGATTTTTAAAATCACAATAGCCGGGAAAAGCCATGGGTAACGTGTATTCTTCTTTGATTTGTAATTTTCGATGAGCTAGTGGTATCCAGAGTGTTTTGTGATTACATGGATGAGATGTATAGACGGGCAGACGAACGGCATCGCTTTCGATAGTAGAGCGGCAAGGTCGTGCTGCATCGCTAATGTCGCAGGGTACAGTATCACACTCGACCTCTTTGAACTTTTACTCAGTAGGTCCATTACGCTGTTTCTGTGTTGAATTCATCATTCTCGGTGAGCGTCTCAACTCAAAATATTCTTTCTTTATTTTTATTTATTTATTTTTTTTTTTTTTTCTTAACTTTTTATACTGGAGAACGTGCCCATAAGGTAACGTGTTGTGATTGGGAAGTCGCAATCGTTTTTTGTAGACATTTTCGTAGATAATCTGATGCACTTTTCCAAAGGTAGACTAACGATTTAATTATCTAACTAACGCCCAATTATGTGAGGATTTACCGTTTTGACACGAAAGTCTTGATCTTGACCTGACTTTAAGGCTTCATTTCACGCTTTTAAGTTTAACACTTGACTTGAACGATAGTTCAATCTAAGTCCTTTCACTTTACAATTGGTATGAACTTGTCCTTTATTGTCTCGGTACTGGTAGCCACAATGTTTAGGTACATCACTAGCAGAACTGGAAATGTGCCTTCGGAATGTTCGTCAGTCCAAGCTCCTAAACGTTCGTCTTCGATGTGAGGGCGATAGCCTCCAGGGCGATCGATGTACATGCAACTATCAATGTTAAAGTAAAGCACACGATCTCGTAAAGGTTCCAACACCAAATACAATTTTAAACGGGCATTGGCTGTTACGTAAACTGCCATGATGACATTGCCAAACTCGTCGGGGGAGCAAACTCCTGGACTTATTCGTAATTCACCAAGATCAAATCTTTATGTATGATTTCCACGTGTTTAATGAATTTCCTTTATTGCTGATGAACTGGAAGTATTAACTTGGATCTACCAAGTATTCGGTCCTTGAAATATCTGCCGTTGAGCTAGTTTTCCCCACAAACAATTCAGCATGAATTTAGCAAACGATCGTTTTCTTTCGTTCTGTTCGACGTGATCCAAGTTGATACCTTCCATAGATCTATAGCGTTGTTTGAATTAGTCTTTGCTTTCTGGTTTGTGTCATCAGGAAGGATAGCCGCTGGTTTCTAGTTTCAATTTTAGAAACTCGTTGACTAAAAAAATCCCTGGACTCGAATCATTGTCCTGTTGGTATTGCTCCGTGACAGGAAAGTACCAAATGGTATCCGCGATCGAGAGCATGAAACAATACGACATTCATCCACGTCTCTGTCAAGGCTCGTTTTTGGTCGTTGTGGCGACAAGGTTGATGTTAATTATACGTTTCAGCACACGTACAACATAAACAAAACATGTTTCTCGTGACAATGGTGAAGTAAGACAGGATGGTACAAGTTTCGTCGGTGGAAGAACTTTACATTTGATCAAACCTTAGTACTGGCAAAAGTTTTCTATGTCGATGCGTTCTGTCAAAATTCAAGATGACTAGTGACATTTACACACCCAAAGATACAACTAATACACATCAATGTATTTGAGTTTGTCCTCCATGACATTTGTCGGCTTCGTACAGCAAGCGTGTATCATTGGTCCATCCTCAAAACAAACTGTCACGTGGATTCAAAGGGTCAATGTCAACCACCTCCTAATCTTGCGTCAAAATTCTGAATCTGTTCTGAAACATCGATCATAGTCGTTTTCCAACAGTTCTACAACTTTGTATTCTTGACTTTTCAAACTCTGGCGTCGTTGGTAAGTTTTGTCGTACAACTTTTCCATGGTGAAAAATGAATATTCAGGTCTCGTTGATGAAAACAGGTGGGGCATCCATGATATAAACATCCCTCAAATTCGTACACGATCTGTGGGTTTTCTAAATCCCAACTATCCACGGAAAAAGATCGAATCTTCTTTTCTCTGCCGTTTCTAGCATGCTGCATCCACTTGTCTTGAGTTTCACACAAGTAATGTAACCAAAACAAAGCTTTGTTTGAATATCGACGACTGACAGATTGATATAATTGAGGTGGTATGATGGTTAGTTTGTTCTTGGGCATGAACTTCTCTCGGTCCCCTAATCCACACGCTTTGGCAATGGTAGAAGCTTCCTTTAAGGGATCGATACCTCGGTGATCCAGAAATAACTGTCAAAATTGTCCACAACAACGTCGTAAAATGTCCGCATCGGATCGACAATATTTCAGCATCTATTCTTGAAATTCAAAAGGGTCTGAAGAGTGGGTTTGGTACCAAAAAAGCTTCTCGTTGTTCTGTTCTCATACCGTTGTGGTTGTAGTAATGGAATTCATGCAAATGCGAGAGCACAAAGTGGTGATTTGGGTAGGTATTGAAAAAGTGTGGAAAATAACTTTAGCCATTTCTGTCATTCCAAACGTTTAAGGCATTCTACTCGATAGCATAGCCAAACAACTGATGGAATCTTTAAATTGCACTTTTCCCACTTTGATGTAAATGATTTGAGCTCCATTCATGGTGACTTGTGAAAATTAGATTCCTTGTTCTGAATAATATTTCCAACGAAATAGGCCTTCGTGCTCTGAGAAATTATGAGCAATGACTGTCACGTATTTACGACAGTTCTCGTAACAACATACTTTCTCTTCGCTCCAGGGGCCTAAAATAAAAGTTGCTGTATACAGTTGATGCAAGTTAGAAATGTGAATTCCAGTCTCCTGAGAACATTCAAAGTTAAAAATGATAAAATCCACATGATTTTTTTTTTTTTTTAAGTCAGTAAGTGCTCGGGTTCGTTGTCGTATTTTTTAATATAACATTGATAATCCAACTGGACGAATAGGCTGCAAAAACGACATCGTTTCTTTCCTGCAGAAACGTGTAACTTTTTGTAATTGGTACGAACATGATGTCCACAAGTGGTGTGCACTGTAAGTAACTCGCAAGCACTTTTTAACCCACGTCGTTCGTAATTCACTGGACTGATGAATGTTCTTCTGCAAGTAGATCATCGAATCTTTTTTATCTTTGATGAATACAATGTATGGAGGCTAAACAGCAACAACATATATCTGTAGAATGATTATGTTGCTCCCGATTGTTGAATCCTTTGTCGCATTTGTCACAATAATATACGCATACGAGGAATCCGTTGATACTAGTAATATCATCGAAATGATTTTGGTGATGATAAATGTGAATGTATTTTCCGTCTAGAAAATTAGGTCCTCGAAACAAAAGATCTCCATGAACGACTTGAGGGTACACTTTCAACGTATAACTAGGGGCCAACAAGTCTTCAATTTTGTGCATTTCAGCAGCTCTAACGCAAAATTCCTGCTTGTTCCAAAAGGGTTTCTACTTCCCTTCGTTTTTTATCTCGGTTCGATTGTCTAATGCTCTCCCATAATCGTTCCATTCCGTTGCATCGTTTTTCTCTGCATAAGTTCGAGCCACCACGATAGCACGGACTAAACACATCTGATCTTGATAGTTGTTAATCTTGACGATACTTCGTTTGATACTGGAAAGTTGATCAACCGATGAAACACTGCGTCGACCACCGCTACCTGATAGAGGTGCGACGTGTGTCATATAAAGAGTGACTTTTCCATCGGTTATCTCAAACTCATCATTCGATTGTTGAACGTGTGGGGTTTAGTCCACGATTTTGAAAGAAGTCAATTTCGCAGTTGTACTAAACTCGATCCAAACAGGAGATTTCAAACTGTTGTGAGTGAAGGATAGTTTCAAACGATCTTGATCTTTAGCTTGGCACTGTCGCTTCAATATCTCTATCATAGCTTAATTTTAAATCCGTAATGAAGACAGTTGCTTTCTCTGCCGGGACTTGAGACGTTAAATCTTTAAATTTGACCGTGTAAGTGTAGGCAGTCGTTCTAAACTTTTCTAGAAATCTCTTTGTGGGTAGCTAAAATTTGAAAATAATCTTCAGGGGCTACCGAACGACTCTTTGTCTTAGCTGATCTTGACTCTCTCGGTCTTGAGGAAGAGATAATCGCGTTGGATAAGGATCAATGATGTTCTCTTCAAAATCACTCAGATGAACTTCTGCTAACACTTCCCTCAGCGTATGAGGCGACACAAAACGTCGTCCTTGTTTGGCTTCTGGTTTCTTCCTGGAATGCGTGATCGTATCATGACGGTAGATGATTCAAATTTGAGTTAACCAGGTTCCCTCTCTCTCCCTATATATAGAAAGCACTCCTCTACCTAAGAGAATACACTCATTCAGTTTCAATCCGAGAAGATGGAAGAGTCACAACTAATCACACTTCTCGTCAGACATTTATAGAGAGTTATTCAAAAGTAAACTTCCAAGAAGACTCTAGACTACAGACATACATTCACACATTTTAAATGGATTTACTTAGTTTTTGTTTCATTTGGCAATCATTTAAGTAGTATCTCTTTTCTAAGAGATCTGTGTGGCTCTGAAAAGGAACGTTGGGTTTTGAAAAAATAAAAATTGGACTTTCACATCAGCTGTAACCGCCTTAAACTTTTCCAAGTACAAGTCATACTCCTGCTGCTGTAGTGGTAGTAGTGACAGCTACTGCTGCTGGCATGTCAGTGGTGGCCGTCGATGTAGACATGGAAAGTTTAGAAATCTTGAATTGTTTGTCCAAATCTTAAGTTTGTCCAAAGAAGTTTGCTACATTTCTCTTGGGTGTTTTAGCTCCACCAAAATGTCCTGTAGCAAACTGACAGTTTTGCTTTCACTTCTTTCTTTCTTCTCACTGTTCAAAGTTTTCCTCTCGTCCTTTTACTGCTTTCGCTTTTGTTCTTCTTGTTTTTGAACAAATGTCTGTTCTTCTTCTTTCTGACGTTATAAAAAGGTCTATAACTCTTCCTTCTGTTTCTTATTAAAATCAGCATAGACTGGCAATGATGGAGAAGGAGGTGAAGTGGTGCCGGCAGAAATTCTTGCGAAGAAGATAAGAAGTCGAAAAAAGCCAAATTGAAGTAATTTTCCTCTAGAAGAATACTCTCTACAGCAGCAGTAGTCGTACTATCATGGGTATATATATATATATATATATATATATATATATATATCGAAAGTGACGCGACTGTTGTATTCTGATTGAGAGTTAAATAGAAAACACCTGAATGAATTACGCTATACGCGTTCGGATTGGTGGAACGTCCGAATCAGTTTCGATCCAGACCTAGACTATATATAGAGGCGCGTTTGCCCACTATGTCATCCTTTCTGAATAAAAAGTCAAGATGTGGATAAATGTGGAGCCATCGACAATTATGTCCAGTTTGTTCTTAAATCCAGACTGTCTTTGGTATATAAAGACTTCGTGGACCACCAGAAAGATCACAGACACGGTTTTTAAAGGAGAAGAGTCTATGTGAAAGGCAAGGGTGCCTCAAGAAAGAATAGGTTTATGGACCGGCTGTAAGGAGAAGTTTGAGAAGAACATTGAAGCGGTGCCACATGTGTTAACCCTCTTTGGCTAGCACTCCAACTCTCCTTTTCAGGGCCACCCAATTCTCTTCGAAAAGAGATACTACTTAATCATTGTCAATCTATGTGTGTTTTATGTTTGTGTATGTCTTTGTGTATGTCTTTCACAAATAAAACTTAAACCTCCACTCTAGTGTGATGGTATATAAGCATGTTTGTGAATATAATGTATGTAAACACTCCTACCCTTGTGTTGATAGTGTATAGGTATGTTTGCGTGTATTCTGTGTGTGTGTGTGTGTGTGTGTGTGTGTGTGTGTGTGTGTGTGTGTGTGTGTAATTTCATCCCCTTCTTTTAAATCCTACCCTTTTCGTTGATTAGTAAGTGTTGGTGTTGGTTACACCCACCACCGGCGAATGGGTTAGTATGTGTAAGGTGTTGGTCAGTCCAACATCGTATTGATTAGTAAATGTGGGGTGTTGGTGACTCAAAACGGCGTGTTGATGGTATTGTGTATGTATATAGTCCTACCCTTTTCTTTGGTTAGTATGTGTGGGTCTTGATTAGTCAATATAGTTTTAACATTACATTTTCCCGTTAGACCCGATAATTTTACTTGCCATCATACCGACCCATAATGTTAAACTTATGAACATTTTTAACATTAGATTTTCCCTTGATCCCATGCCGACCCATACTGTTAAACCTATGGAGTAATGTTCAATTCCCATTTACCCCATATCGACCCATAATGTTAATCCTATGGACTTTCTAACATTAAATTCGCATTGATCAATTTCAAGACGGGGTCCGTAATGTTAATTCTTATTGACCACATACTGACATTTTTGACCCCTTATTAGCCCCTATTATTACTTACACAAAATAAAAGGGGAAGTGTGGTTTATACGAGCTTATTATATGGCGTCTTGCATACAAGTACATCGTGTTACTTTCGAAAAGATTTAGGAGCACATAGAGCTATCACACCAGTCATACGAGCGTAGTATGGAAAAGTATTACAGCCACTACGGTTCATGAAAATGTAATGCATTTCATTCAACTTCAGAATTCTATACATCTGTAATAACTAGATATTAAGACCTCTCTTCAGAAATAAAGATTTATCTGCATTTTAAGGGTATATTTTTTAAAGGTATCTTCATCTCTCCTGCTAAAAGCAAGCAAATCATCACTTTGTTTGCAATGAAGTCTACGCTGGATATGCCATTTGCGACGGTTTCACACTTGATATTTTGATTTAACTTCATATAACAAATGTTTGTTCCCAACTAGCATATATATTGCTTACTTAGACAAAACATCGCGTTTCGCGAAACGATTTGTCATTCTTAAACATGTTTAAATATGCAGAAACACAACCTATGCGTCATTATTATGTTGAATAAACGCGTGACAGCATGCAATGTGAATTGAATTGCATGCATTTTGTCATGCAACAATCTCATAAAAGACGTTCTGGATGAATACGAAACAAAGTCGGCTCATAGTGAAGTCGATTGTTTAAATTAAACATTAGACACGGTTGTTTCCTGTAGACCTGCCAGATATTAAAGATATTGCTATTTTTTTTAAAATATTAACTCTGCACGTAGGTGAAGCTCGCGATTTCTCCCTGGACATCATAGTCAAAATGTATTTATATTGCTTCCTTAACGTGTCCTGCAAAAACTGGTTGAATACGTACACTAAATGTAGGAATTCATTGTATAAATCCTAGCACTTGCTTTATTAACTGATGTGTCATTTTGTAGAGTAAATTTTTAATGTAATTTATGGGGCAACGTTTGCAGTACACATAGTTAATTTTAATCTTAAAAGTCTTCGATTCCCAGACCAGACTTGGTCAGCTGCCGTGTTGTGTTCTTAGCCATTATTGAACTGGCGTGCCGCTCGACGCTAATACATACATACATCATTGTCCAACAAAACTAGCTAGAGCCATAAGGCAAAACAGCTTAAAGCGGACTTAGTGCAATCAAACCAGAAATGGTATTGTGCGTCTCTGATGCACACCAATATTTTCTTTTGAATCGTCTTAAATCGGTCATTGAATAAAAAAGAAAGCCGCCACAAATGTTGGTAAAGTTCCAACACTGTTCCTGATACACCAAGAAACGTTCACTGAAAAAAATTTATATGTCGTCATACAGTATGTAATATATTACCTGCCCCAGAAATGCCTTATTTTAATCAGGCGAACAAACAGCTTATTTTTCCACATACGCAGCAAGCAAATGTGATATAACCCTCAAAGAAGTGGCAAATGAGTATCTTAAAAATTAAAATATTTTACAAAATGTGCCACTCTCGGTGGACTGATGGAATAGCAGATATGACTGTTGACTCCCAGAAAGAAGCTCATTATGGGAATCTATGTCTAATATACTAGTAACTGGAACACATCACAAAACAGAAACAAAACTTTGCAGTTTCACGACCATTGTAGAGCTGCACATAATGATTAAATATGTCACCTAAGCCTACACTGGGAGGGATATATCCGACTCTGTGTTTTTCATTTTTTTTTAACGTTAAAGAAACCTTATTCTGCCTCTTTCGTGCCATATTTTTCTCTTTTTTAAATTTCAATCTGAAATGACTTGACTGGATTTTATTTTCAAGGACTATGCTGCTATACAAAACGGTAATAACGTCCTCATTATAAACGGCTTTTTATCTGAGACAGTCGACAATCAATTTACTGTCTGAAAACTGCTAAATTGAAAGCAAACAAATACGCTCCAAATCCAGGTTCTGCAAAATTGCTTTTTGTCTTATTTAAATCATGATACATTGCGCACTGTCAAACGACAAGTATGATGTGTGGTGTGTATTAGCCGACGAACCACAGCTGTCAACAATAAAGCCTTTTGCAAAACAGGAATTTTTAATACCCAACACACCGTCACAGAATATATATAAACTTCTTTTTTTAATAGTAAAATAAAAACACATTTTGGTGACTTAACAAGTAGGTAACCCCGATAATTGCTGATATACAACACTGAAGAGGAACGTGATGAATGGAATAAAACCCAATCCAACATCCCAATATGGCTTTTTTATCCTTGTCTTTCATGGAGTCTTTAATAATAGCAGTGTGACCTTCACCTGTATTATGTCTCAATTAGGCAAATAACTTCCGACTAATTGTAAAATATTGCTAAAAAAAAGGAGTGTGGAGCAGGGCAGGTTCGTCAAAAAAGAAGGCTTTTATCCATTGAGCAGCAGGAGGCTAGATAAACAATCATGGCTTTATGAAATCATTGCCTCAGAATTAATAATAATATTAGAAGCTATTATAAATGCTAAATTAAATGTGATTAGGACATTCGTGCGTTATTAACCTGTGTGTTGGTTTCAAAAAAAAAGAGAACATTGAAAGTACAATCTTCAATGAAGTACAAATGCAAAAGGAAGAAGAGGCTTAATATAATCAATGTTCTGAATGTTCTAGACTCCTCGATATCACATTTATCAAGGGTTTATCACCAACATGTTCTAGACATCTCGATATCACATTTAACAAGGGTTTAACACATACATTTTCTAGACTTCTCGATATCACATTTATCAAGGGTTTATCACGTACATTTTCTAGACTTCTCGATATCACATTTATCAAGGGTTCAACACATACATTTTCTAGATTCCTTGATATCACATTTATCAGAGGTTTATCATGTACATTTTCTAGGTTTCTCGATAACACATTTATCAAGGGTTTAACACGTACATTTCTAAACTTCTCAATATTAGATGTATTAAGGGTATCACGTATATTTGATGCAAAATTAGTAAATACTAGCGTACCAAGGACGAAGTATCCAGAATGTTTGAAGAGGAGATCAAGAAAATGTCTTAACCCAACCTGTATTGAAAGAGGAAGCTTGTAGATAACACAAAAGAACTTATCTTCGAGTAAATTGTAATGAATGCAAAAAGCAGAATAAGAAGAATGGAAACAATTTGCACGAATTCGACCATTTCAAACAATTATGCAAGGAAGTGCACTTAGTCTTGTTTGTTATATGTAACCACTGTCATTGATCTGGCAACACTAAGATAATGCTGTTACATGGTAAACATGATTACGTACGATAATGTTTAACTTAATTTTGTCTTCCTAATGAACTTTTCAGACATAAAGCTCGGATGTTCATTGTGAATGGATTGACCAGAAACCTAATGAACTTCGATATAGCATAAGGAATGCTATTTGAGACATTTGTATGAAATATTAGTTTCAGGCCGAGGTGTTTCATTTTCCTTTTTGTGTATTTGTTTCTGTTGTTGTTGTGACAGGTATTTAATAGTCAACTTTCTTAAAGGAGACATGTCTTCTCTTACGTTACATATTTTAGTGGCTGTACACACTGTATATGGAGTGTTAAATGTACACTGCACAACAGTTTTTAATGGGAGACGGTTGCAGTAAAATGGATAGGATAGACGGTTTATGTGCTTTTACTGTTCAGTATCTTCCACACAGTGTTATTATGTCCAGACCATTTGAAATATCTTGTACCGATACGAAACACTGGCTCCTATAATCTCCAAACAGCCTGTGAACAAAAATTGAAATCATACTCAAGACGCTAAAATTACAAAGGTTGGCAGCTGTAAAATGTTATGACTTATAACCATATTTCGTAATCTTAGTAATTCTACCCTTATTCATTTTATTTATGCAAACTAAATGGAATATTGAGTCTGAGTTCTAATTCTGTACTCAGTATGTTTCGCAATTATATTTCCTGTTTCACCTGTGTAGATGCTGTGAATCTTGTCCTAAACATATCAAAATAAATCGATCGATGGATAGATTGATAGATGGATGAATGGATGGATGGATACTTTATATATAGTGTATAGATAGTGCAATTTTTATGATATGAGATCCAGACATGTCGAACTTATTGCCTCTTTGATCTATTTTTAACACTTTCAAAACTGCAGATAATACACTCGTTAAAATATCACGTTTTTGGTACCACACGATCATGAAATATATCCGGTATTAACGTAGGAAAAGAAAGTATCATATATATATATATATATATATATATATATATATATATATATATATATATATATATATATATATATATATAATTTTACAGGCTAGAGAATTTTGAATTCGTACTCTACCCAGATTCGAACTCAGGTGCGCGGGTAAGCACAAAACCCTCATACCAGCGACTTTGTAGCATCATATTTTGGTGATGTGTGTATATATATATATATATATATATATATATATATATATATATATATATATATATATATATCTGTGTGTGTGTACGTAACTATTTATGTGTATATGTTTCTCCATGTGGCTGGTATAGATTAATAGATTAAAGCACAGTTAAAACTTCATATATATGCATAAAGACTTTGGCATTTGTAGATTGCTCATCAGTAGGTAACATTAAAAGTTAAAGAATGAAGAGTGTGAATTACTAAAATTCCATCTTCTCGACATTACAAAATAAGACTATCCGCTAAAAGCTTATCGTGTACGTGCAAAAACTAAGTACTCTAATATACTATCAACAGGCTCACCTGTTCTATCGCAAGGAAGATTAAGCTTTTTCATATTTTACAGAATAAAGGTCTATCTAGGAACATGATAACATAAGATCCATATCCGTAGATATTAGATGCAATATGATGGTGAACATATCGAAAGTCTATGTTTTATGGAATCTCAAAAGAGACGCAAAAAGGAATACATATTGGATGGCTTCTACGGTGTCATGCAAGCAAAATCGGAAACACGTCTGATGTTGTCCGCAGAATGCAACTAATATCAATGATACAAGAGTACAACAATACAGTTTTCATATAATTATATTAAGGAAACATTATTATCCTCGGTCATTTTATATCAGTTGCATACTCGTCATGAAATTTACGCGCACACTAGCGATGCGATGTCAAAGTGAGTTGACAAGATATAACACTGAGATATTCCGGATCGGATTCCGGATTGGAAATGAGAATTGAGAGAACACGAAACCCAGGCTAAAATCAGGCACAGATAATCCATTTCATTGATAACTGTTGCTCTTTTCTTTTTGAGTAATGAGTCGCAGTTACACCTTGATACAAACTCTAATCCTATTTGTGTTTCTTGCCAACACTAACGAATGATACCTATATGCAGATACAAGTATCGCGTTCAGTTCTCTCAAAGACAAGTCTACATCGTTAACAATCGCGTATTTGGAAAGTCAATCCTGTTGAAATGTGCAACTTCCTGGTATTATTGAATGAAATTTCATAGCGGCGGTTTGATATTGGTTGTCTTTCATGTCATTACTGACATGTAATAAATCAATGTTGATATCGCTTTCACAGTATTATCAAAAACAAGTCTAATGTATGTATTGCCCGGATGAAAAGAAAATTTAAAAAGCTATATGTATCAAATTAAGTCTAAGATAAAAATACTTCGCTATTTTTCCGTATCTAGATGATTGCCTTTTCTTGTCATTAAACACATATTATTTCCTCAGTTATCCCGAATTACATCAAATTAAATGTGCTGTTAAGAATGTTGCAACGTTAATTTGTTCTTGAAAGGATTCTTAGTTCCATCTATTCATTTCCAATACATTTTAAATTTAGTTTGCTCAAAGCCTTCACTGCATTGAAGAATGAGAGAAAAAAATATGGAGAACATTATAACCTTAAGGGCGCAATTGTAAAGGAGGCAAAATAAACAGGAACACGCTGTTAATAGACAATGTAATTATATAACCGATTATTGTTACTCTGAAAATAGCCGAAATACTAGGACGCGTATTTCTTACTTGGCAAACGTAGTAAGTTGCGCAGCATCTTGTACCTCCAGACAGAAACGAAACAAATAGACATAATGTGTGCGTTTATACTGGCTGTCATCCAAACCATTACATTTGAACACTCCATACAGTCAGGCATTTAGAATACACAGAATTTACTCCGACGATGAAACATTCCAAAAAAGGCCTGAGGAGTTCTATGAACATTTGATGAACGCAGTCTACGACAAAGACCATATAGCAGAGGCAACAAAGGAGGGAACAAAAAGCAAACAACAACAACAACAACAAAAAAACAAAAAAAAAAACGCAGTGACCTCTAACAATATAAAAAAGGACAAAGATGATCAGACACTATTTATCCAGACATTTCATCCATTCAACCCACAAGTAAGTCAAATCATACAGATACACTGGTCCATTGTGGAATAGTGCGATACACTTAATTAATCCTCCCGAGCAAGGCTGTAGTAGCCTACCAGAGACAGAAAAACCTCAGTGACATCCAAGTCAGAGCAAATGTAACATCAATCACAATCCAAGACCATACTGGAATATATGTGACCTGTGGTGATAAAAGGTGCAAAACATATCAACAAATGATAGAGACAAACACATTCTTTTGCACAGCGACGAGCAAAAAATTAAAGCATATTTCAGTAATTACCTAAGTCTTTGTCCAAGTCTTTTTTTGTCCTGAAAAAAATACGGCCATCTCTGATAAGCTAATAATTTCTTATTTCAAACCCGTACACTTTAAAACTTGACATTATTGTTTATTGTCCGATATAGAAGTTTTCTACGTCAAAACCCAGTTTTATTGTCTACATTACACACACGATTGGTCCTGATATGTAAACCAAACCAGACAAGACAAACTTTATTCCACTCAAGTTGAAATTCTCAACATATGAAGTAGCCATGGACAATAAAGTGGATATAGCTCAGACCCACAATAATTTTTACCTTCTCTACACAAATGGATACAACAAAAAATTACATAGAAATCGACATAACTGAGTACAGAACAATTCGTAAACAAAGAAAATATATACAAATAAATAAGCAACAGCTGAGGTTACCTTAGCTCTGTAAGTCCTGATCATATTCAGCGATGGTAACGACGTAGACATATTCAGCAGAGTTGCCAGATCCCGGAAATCTTATGTTCGCAATAAAAACAGGAAATATACTCCCTAATTGTCCGTCCTCCTGACTTTTGTTTCTGCAACATTACTTTAGCAAGGTTTCTTCAATTTGAACAAGATTTGGTATTCGGCTTTATATTGATGAGCCCTTGTACGAGTTGGATCTCCAGTTATCCAAAATATCATTTATAGGACTTATGCCCCCAGATTGTCTGTCCTACACCTTTTCCTCCGTTTAAGGCCTTGCCAATGTAATGGACGTGAGAGGGACCCCTTGCGATGCACCCATCACTAATAGCTCTAATATTTGGGGAAATTTCTCTGACGCTGTTGCTTTTCCAGTCATGAACCTAAAAATGTGGATAATATATCGCCATAGCAAAAGTAGGTCGTTAATGTGCAAATGGATATATTTCTACAACTCATTCTCACATTGATTCGTAGATTGTTTGCATTTTAATGAGCTTGGTGATTCGACATTCTGTCAAAAAAGGGCACTTGCCTGAAATAAGACTCCTTCGCGCTATTTATCAACATTTTATACTGATTGTTACAGTTTGTTATGCACTCAAATGTGGCATCATGATCGTTCAGATTTGTTCGTGGAAAATGGCTATATCTTCCAAAACCCATCATGCATCGCAAACTTTGGGAATTAACTCCCTTTTGTCCCCATTCTGTCAGAATGATCCTAGTCTTAGGGAAGTGGTCAGTTTTCTTAGGCTGGAGTGGGAGTGTAATATGTGGCTAGGGTGTGATATTGTTCGTACTCAAAAAGTTAAGCGCACTAAAGTTGCGCTATATTGTTAAGTCTCATGGTATGGTATGGTATTCTGTGTAACCACAATGGCGGGGGGGGGGGGGGGGAGGGGGGAAGAGGGCAAATATCAAATGGTGATGGATAGGATTTCCAATTACTGTAAATCACAACATTTTGGCAATATTATTGAAAAAATAACGTTTGCGAAAATATTTAGGCAGAAGAAAATTATATAAAAATATTATCGATAAATTTTGTATCACTAGCTTACTAAATCGACTATATTCGATACAAATGTAATGTCGCTTGTCATCACAGCGTACATTTACATTATATCCCCCCCCCCCCCCCCGTATCGCTACCTTACTTTCATTTTACATAGCAGGGCTGTGTAATGCATTCAATCTCGTGACTAGATAGATGTGGCACGATAAGGTACATTTAGTGACGCGAGCAGTTAAAAGGGTCGGTAAGGGGGTTATATGGGAAATACATTAGAAACTAGGCCAGTGTACTATGGATCCTAAGGAAATTTACCATGGATGGGTCAGTATGGAGAGAATGGAAACTGAACATGGATTTATCACGATGTGGATGTGTGGAAATTTAATATGGATGGTTACTATAGTGATGTACCGAAATTTATCATGGATGGGCCACTATGGGTCTTATGGGAGTTTAAGATGGATGGGTAACTTTGGGGCTTTTGAGAATGAAATATGAATGGGTCACTACATGGCCTATGGGAATTTGACATCGATGGAACACTATGGGGAAAGGGAAATTTAACATTGATGAGTAACTATGGGGTCTCTAGGAATTTAACGCCAATGGGACACTTTGGGGGGAAATGGAAACTTAACAATGGTGTGACTCTGTGGCGGCAAACGGAAATTTAGCATGGATGGACGGACATAAGAATGTACAGGCAAACAGTTATCCTTACAGACAAACATATGTAAAGGCGGAAAAATACACATCTAATGATAGACAAACATTCACTTTTACAAGCCAACACAGATCTTTACAAACCAATCGGTACCGTTATAAACTCAAAACGAGGGAGCAAGGGTTATTTTATGGTATGAATACAAACACGCATCCTTAGAATCAAACACTCGTTCTTGCAAACTAATACACACTCTTCAGAACCAGTGTCTAGGGGTATGATATGGTATGGTATGATGACTAACACGCACTCTTGCAAAACAACACTCGTTCTTGCAATCCAGCATTCATCTTTACAAACTAATTCATTGATGAATGGTATGCTATGATTCTATTTTTAGAACGTGAGAAAACCCTGGAAATTCCGATTCTATATTAAGAATCTATTTGTAGGATACCCCTGCAGACTTGTTGAAGTAGGACAGGCCCATGCACCCTTCCGCATGCCTGCACGTCGTAAGAACGGACTAATGGATACAGGACCTGCGGTGGCTCAGTGGTTAGCATGCTGGACTCGTGACCGAAAGGATGCTGGTTCGAAACCTACCATTGGATCAGCCTAGATTAACTAACGTGTTGTGTCCATGGGCAAGGCACTTTAATTAAAATGCCTCGCTCCTAAATAACCTACTTTTACTGTTGTGATGTAAAGCACCAAACCATACGAAACTATTTTCAGAATGATGAGAAGGTTGGTTGATGATTAAACCAATGCACTCGATGACTTGCAGCACTGCATATATGCAATAAAGTGCTATATCATAGTTTTCCAGAGCTAGCTGAATGGGACTTTTTATCTTCTTCACGGGTTTTTCATTATTAGACGACTGTCAAATACCGACTTTATGCTAAACTAAACCAAATGTCGCAAACAATGTGAAAAAACATGGCTTTAATCATTCTTTCAGAAGCATGCCAGCAGTGAAATAAACAGCGCAGTCAGTTAGTGCAAAACAAGTCTTAAACACGGTTGAAACTATTCAGAAATGAACTTAAAGAAGCCTAAATACACTTCCTTGCAATCAAAGCTGCAGACTTGGTATTTCGGGCTAATCTTGCTTCCTGATTATCAATCAAATAATAAAAGCTTAAAGTGCCTCAGGTTACAAGCTACGAGTCCTACATACGAAATGGAGGGCTAAAATGTCATAATTTATCTGAACTTCATTCTACCCATCATTTTGGATTTCCAATAATTGTGAGATCATTGCTTATGGAGAACATTTAACGACTGCAGTGTCCTCCCGATTTAATCATCTGGTCATAGTTGCGTATAGTATTAGAATAAACATGAGGCAAAAATTGCCATACAGAAAGCAGAGGAGGTACATATTGTGCAGTATTGAACCAAAGTCTCTTTTAAATAAGCATCTTGCCGCTTGCTTTGTTTAATACATTCCTGCCATAATGTACATCCTTAATTGTTCAACGTCCTCGGTCTACTTATATAAATCTGTGTTGCTTTTTAAATTAACAGTTCGTTGTATCCATGTACATCTACGGGCAGGATCAGAAGGATGGGAAGATCCTCCAAAGGGTTTTGTTTGGTATTGGGTGTTTTACAGCACATCAACAAACGAAGGCTACATCGTGCTGAGGCAAGTAGAGTAACTTGCCTTGCCACACCATGACACAGACCGAGCTAATCCGATGACAAGATTCGAATCCACGATCTTTTGGGCAAGAGACCGACACGCTAGTCACTAAGCAATCGTGGCTTTCACCTACAAAGAGGTAAAAATCAATTACGCAACAAGAGGGTGGATGTTCAATGTTTTCAGGAGCCTGCAGTCGTCACTAATATTTAAAATGATTCTAGAGTAAGTCAATACATCAAGTACCAAAAAGCTATGTCTTGAACAACACCATGATTGAATTCAAAGCCTTATGACCAATCCATTTAACCTCCCATATTTTAACATATCCCTTTGTAGCCTTGCTTTAAACACCGTGAAATATATTTGAAATGCGGCAAGGTAATACACATGGGATATCACTTTGGGGCATGGATTCAAGTAATTTATTTAGATTACAGTTTAATCATCCCATAGGATTCCTACATGCTTGATCTAATGATCTTTGAAACACAATTGTTTTAAAATCTATGAGTCGTTGTACCCGAGGAAAAGGCTTTTGAAAGGTGTGAAAAATGATGGTTGTAAGTATATCTGTTTGCGCATTTTTAAGCCAATGATACAATCTGAATATTTGATTTAAATTGATTATAAAGAAGAAGAGTGCAAACGTATATTTTAACACTAACTCACAACTTGACAAGGAAAGCAGTGCATGATTTATGAACATTAAAACTTCAAAAGACCCTTTAAAGAGACAACTGTTAAGACTTCATGATGTGCATTTCGGAGTGTATAGGACCTTGTACCTTCTGTTGCAAACAAGATTAACGATTTTCACCTCATATTTTACTCGATGGTCTCATGTCTCCAAATAAAATATTTAATGTTACAGACGACTTGAGTTTTTTTAATGTCACATAAAAGATGTTAGGAAGAGTACCTTTGACTCCGTTTTAAAGGAACATATAACCATAATCTAAACAATTTTTTAAAAAAAAGCTCTTATGCAGAATCTATGTGGAATCGTATCAAGTAAACATAAGCATTTACGATCATGTATATCTATTTTCTGTTCCTAATGACCTAATCACGCACTAAGCTGCAATGAACCTCGATGTGAGTAGACAGAACAAAACAGACAAATTTGATTTCGTACGGGCGGTATATTGAAAATAAATCAGCAAACGTGAGTATATTTCAAGTTGAGATATTTCCTTTTCTTGATCACTACTAGCTCATTTCCTTTCCTACCTCTCTTTAGCTTCCGTTTTCGGTAAAGAAGACACTCCTGTTTTTATTTTTTCCCACCGCTGTACTAACTAACCCTAAATATATAGGCCTATCGATGTTACATGTACGTCTGTTTATAGCTAATATACACCCCTGGGTGAAATGTGAAACGCCCAGGTACCATTATAAGAAATTTAACCCAGTATGTGTTGTGATAATCAAGAAGCGAATCCCATTCCGCACATATATACATTGTTTAGAAAACCATTAAAATCCAATTAGGCATAAACTCGGGACATGTTCTTGGCCTAGAGTATTGTTTATCTTGTTGCTGTCAACAAAGGTTGCATATTTGTCTTGACAATTATTAAAATGAGGTCTTGATATAGGACGCTGAAAAGATTTATTTATTAGGAGAAGCTCTTGGTACTATAAATGACTTCCTTTTTATGCATGTCAGCTAATTGTACAAAAGTGTGATATAAGTGTGATATAATTCCTAGTCATAAAAGAAATACATTTGTTATGTATCTACACCATAAAAATGTCAACTAGTTTTACAAATCAATTTTTAATGAAAAAAAGTTCGGAAATCTCCGAAAACAATAAAAAGTTTCCGCGTGCTGAGAACGGATATGACCTAGATTTATCCCTTTCCATTCAACCTTAAAACAACTACACTTACTCATGTATTAGCTCCTCATCACCTATGGGCCCTTCTGCTGTATAAATTCATACAAGGAGGCTTCTGGGACGTCTGGGTTGAGGCAATTTCACTGAAACCCTTCATTGTGAGTAATGCAGTCAGGAACCGAGTCGAGCTCCCTCTGCAGTTCCTCATGATCACTTTGACTCTAACTCCGTCTCCATGGGGCGATAGGTTTTATACAAACACCTAAAAGAGGAAACTATTTTTACATATATGCTAAATAACAAAAAGTATTATAATTTTCTGCCTAGGGAATGATTTTCAATATTTTCTTCTAAAATAACAATGCTACAGGAAAGAAGTCTAAGAAAGAAGTAACACTGTTGACTAATCTAGACATAATTCACATACTTAAGATTCAAAGTAATGGAAAAACTATATTGATTTTTTCAAAATAGGAGAAGTGTTCAGAGGGAGCTAATGAATTTTGCAACTTGCTAAAAGTCTAGTTGATCATGTATTATTTATTTCATTGTGGGACAAGCTGGTAGAGTGTGAAAAAACATACTATTTTTAAGTTGTCGTTTTCTTTTATTGTAATGAAACGTAAAAAAAAAAAACATTAACTATGAATAAAGATGTGAAACGGCGAAAGTGGCTTACTAATCAACATTCCCAAGTATGTTTACTTCATCGTTCCCGTGTTGCTCATCATCTATGAAGTCCCACTCTTAATCCGATAATTCAGCATTGTCTTCGTTGTTGGCTGGCAGAGGCTGGTACATATAAGGCTGAACTGTAAATTCGTTTTCAATTGTTTCATATAAAATCTCTTTATCCATAATTTCAACTGTTTTAATTGTGTTCTCAATAACAAGAAGTATATGCTTTCCCATGTAGGGATAAATCTACGTCCCTTCCGGTTGGCGTCCTCTTTAGGTGGGACGTTGCAGCTAAGGAGAGGTAACAGCGTTATATACCACTAATTTCAAGTAACAGCGTTATATACCACTAATTTCAAGTAACAGCGTTATATAACACTAATTTCAAGTAACAGCGTTATATAACACTAATTTCAAGTAACAGCGTTATATACCACTAATTTCAAGTAACAGCGTTATATAAGACTAATTTTAAGTAACAGCGTTATATAACACTAATTTCAAGTAACAGCGTTATATAACACTAATTTCAAGTAACAGCATTATATAACACTAATTTCAAGTAACAGCGTTATATAACACTAATTTCATGTAACAGCGTTATATAACACTAATTTCAAGTAACAGCGTTATATACCACTAATTTCAAGTAACAGCGTTATATAAGACTAATTTTAAGTAACAGCGTTATATAACACTAATTTCAAGTAACAGCGTTATATAACACTAATTTCAAGTAACAGCGTTATATAACACTAATTTCATGTAACAGCGTTATATAACACTCATTTAAGTAACAGCGTTATATAACACTAATTTCAAGTAACAGCGTTATATAACACTAATTTCAAGTAACAGCATTATATAACACTAATTTCAAGTAACAGTATTATATAACACTAATTCCAAGTAACAGCGGTATATAACACTAATTTCAAGTAACAGTGTTATATAACACTAATTTCAATTATTTAAATTATTTTTTCATCTTTACGATTTAGATTATTTTTCATTCCTTTTGCGTGAATATAAACATTTTAATCACTGTATGTAAATCTGATGTAAAAACACTAATTTTAGAGTATGGCCGGTAATCTTTAAAGAAACATCTGCTTGTCCTTTTATATCAAATTGCAGTCCTTATTTACTTGAAGTTTCCAATAGTTTTGCTATAACATTATTACCAAGTTTTTAAATGCATAACATTGTTAAACATTTTTTTCCTGCATGCATAGGAACCTTTTATTCCTTCACCACCGTAGTAAACAAATCCTGCTCTTACCATTTTATTACATTAGAGAACTTAACTTGTAATAATTTTAAAAAACTCGGGAATATTTTTCCTTTTTAGGAGAAATACCTAATTGTTCCAAAAGTCGGCCAAATTTGTTTCCACATTAATCCATTAGATTTTATATGTCTTTTGTTTGTACATTTGGATGATCATCAATTAAACCTCTTTCAGGTTTAAAATCAAAATCATGCATTTCAATATTTTCAGGTCTAATATTCATCTTGTCATATATTTTAATGGATCAAAAAAACTAAAAATAAAAATAAAAATAAATACTTTACTTTATTGAACAAGATACTAAACAATGTGATAATCAGCTGGAAGAATACAAACAGCAGTTGACAGTTGCTATTGTTTGTGGAACATGGAGAAAAATGGGTGGCAAATATATAACAGAAAGGGAATTGAAAAAATGGATGAAAAAAAGTTGAATAAAACATACGAAATATTTGTTAATGCAAGAACAGCAAAAATATTAAAATCAATTTCAAGTGTTGCGATTTATGCAGTAACAATAATATTATGTAAGATCCTTCCAAATGATGATTTAAAGAAATTGCAATCATAGTTGATGGATGATTATATGGTTAGCCAAGAAATAAGATCAGCAACAGGATTTTTCTCCTCACAATTAGTATTGCCATTGTCAGCATTGTCTGCAAGTATTATAACAGCCAAACATATTAAATTAAACAAAAAGTATTTGAAAGAAAGAAACAAAAAACAAGAAAAAAAGAACATGAAAATTTTATTTTCAAGTAAAATTAATTAAATACAAAATGTGCATTAATTGTTATTACAAAGAACTACTGTGACATGTTGCTACAACTTCAGGTGCGGCGTTGGTGGCTGTTGCAATTATATATGATTGTTATACGGTTTTACTAATCCCTAAAGATACAAGTACAGAAGATACAGAATCTACTGTGGAAAATCAGAGTTCCTAAGTCTACATTCAAAAATTCTTTTCCATGTCATTCATATTTTGCATTTTGTTATAGTTTGTAAATTATCCATTGTTAGTATACATCTGGTGATTATTCAGATCTGTTAGAATGTATTCCAATTATGAACAAACATTTGGTGCATTTGTGTCATATCCAGTGAATGGACACCACAAAGCAATAACCAGTCCAACAATCAGTAGGTTGACAGTTAACCAAAAGGATGAAAATGGGTATTATATTCATTATCACAATATGTCAATATCTTATGTTTTTCATGTTAGATAAGCATTTGGGGTTTACTACCAACAGCTAAATATAACGTGCAAATATTGGTATATAAATATGCTAATATAATTGAAAAGACCTTTTAAAATAAAATTAGTTATTCAGTCAACAAGTAACAATATTCAAGGCAAAAGGCCAGATTCCCGCATACCCACAAGGTCACCAATTAGCTTATCAAATAAATGCAGACCTTAATCTTAACAATTTTGGAACAACAAATCCTGATGAACCAGCAGAAAACAAATGTGCCGTCAGCAGGGAATATGTTATGAAAAGAATCAACAATCAAATTGAAACTTCAGTGATATAATAACATATATTAATAATAAGATAACAAGATCAGAATACTTAGCAAAAGGAAAGAAAACAAGATATCAAAATTACAATGATTGATAAATGAAAACAGGCAAATGATATTAGATGCACATAATCTGTTTAAACAAAGACTTGATATTCTGTCAAAATCCATCCAGGATTTGGCAAAATGAGAGATGGCGTGGATGCTGACAACGACCTAACACCAGGCGAAACACAAATAAATATCAGATCTGATAAATCAAGAAATAAATATTCTGAAATAGTATGTTGTAAAATTGAAAGAACTGATGTACAAATGTGATACATTGCAAACAAGAATTGATGAACTTAAAAGCGAGCTGGATTCAAAAAGTTGCTGACAGCAACAAAAAGTTGACAGCTCTATCAACAACAATAAATAACAGATTAACAGACTTTCAAAATGAAAGTATTGCAAATAACAATTCACAGAGAGAACTTACAAATGGCCATGATTATATGCAAATACAAAAGTATTGAAGATATAAAGATAAAATTTGGCTTATACGAAAGGGAAATAATTCAATGAAGGTAACTAACAACGTATCAATAACTAATCTAAGAAAAATATTGATACATTAGATACACCTATATGTGATGCTTATGATCATTTCATCGAAGAATTTATTTCTCTGCAAGCATAGCAAATAATAATATAATAATCTTATGGGTAAATGTAAAGAGTTAACCAATAATGTTAAAAACTGAATAGAAACTAACATACATTTAACACAGATGCATATAATTTGTTGAATTAAAAATGTCAAGTGATAAAGCGTCTTTTTTAATGTAAAACCTTCTGATTATAAAATTTCCTCTGGTGCAAAAATAGATCAATTAATATTTGAAATAGGAAAAGAATAGTTTAATCAAACAAAATAAGTTACCAATTTAGAAATTAAAAAGGAAGGAAATACAACAATTTTAAGGTAGGGACATAATATAAGATTTGAAATTTTAGGTATTGGTGATTATTATATCATTAGAATAGTCTGTGGTATTCGAAAAAGATTAAGTGAAAGGATATCAGAAAAGTAGATAAACCTTACAATTTTAAAATAATTACAGCTAATTTATTTCATATTTGTTGGCATAATTATTGAGAAACAGTATATGCCAACAAGTAATTATGTGCCACAAACTATATTTTATAATAGAAAATTAAATGAAATTGATATTATAAAATTAAGTGAATATAAACATTCTGCATTTGTAACAAAGAGAACATATAAAGGATAACGGATATGAAATATCAGGTTAATTAATTAATTATATAGAATCTGGTAGGAAAATAGGTTTTTTTTCCAGTTATCAAACAGGATGGGTTTGCTAAAATGAAGTGTTGTAATTAAGCAAGCCAGTTATATTAATTTTTGTTAATATTCAGATTTGCATGGTGTATCATTATGTTAAGCAAATGCATTTAAAAGTGCAGGATTGTTGGGACAGTTAACTGACACCGTTGGTAAGAGGTCTGGACAAATAAAAAGCGAAGATGATTGGAAAAAGTATAAAAAGGCCATTATTGATCACAAGTGGAAACCCTCATTATGAATTTAATTAGATCTGCTTGAAATATGATACAATAACATATGATGCAATTACACTAGAAAATGACAGATATAGAAATGGAATGGGATTGTTCAATGATTAGCTGACAGTAGGATGAAATATTGATATTCATGCCACAACATAACATACAATATTAAATTCCCCCAGATGGTTATTAAAGGGAATCTTTATATTGTGGAAAAATGACACATTTCTTTAATAAAGCAATTACAAATAAAAAAAACAATCAGTTGAAGAATCCCTCAACAAGTATTCCGAAAGATACAAATTAGATCAACAGTTCAATAAATCAAGGATATATTTCATTGATGAATATAAAAAAAATAACCGACAACAGCAACGTGTCCATATATGGATATATTTCAGATTAACACCTAACCACGATTTGCATGACCGATAAATTAAATTCGCAGATGTTCATCTTCAAATAGCAATAAAAAGGTACTGAAGAAAACAAAATGTATGTTTATTTCATAGTAGATAGGAAAGTAGTTTTCCAGAACAATTAATTGATATCCGTATCTTATTAATAAAGAACCGTATTAACAAGGATGCAAAGAAACAAATATATATTATGTGACTGATATAATATTAAATTTGCATTAGAAAATGAAGGAACAAAATGTTGTCAAGTCTCTGAATATGAACTTCTAACAAGTGCTGAAGGAAGAAAAAAGATAATGAAAGAAAATGACAATTGTTACCAGAACAATATAACACATTTAAAAACTATCTTGCTTGGATGAACATTGTACAAATGTTCAGATGATTTTCTAAAAAAAAATAAAACGTATGACATTTTGGGATTTGAAGACGTGTACAGAGTAACGAAATAAACATATAACATAACGTATTATAAATTAATATGCAACAGAATTACAGGGAACAAATTAACTAAAACAGAAATCCTCAATGTTTATAATGTTTTCAAAACATTTGTAATCTTTTACCTAGTTAAATATCCAAATCGAGCAATTAATTATCAGTTCTTTTTAAACAAAATATTTTCATAATTGAATAGTAAATATTTAATAGAGGCGTGGAAAAATCAAAACAATCTTATGACAGGAGAAGAATTTTTTGATTTTGTGAACGAATATTTGCCATTGGAAGTATCTGATTGTAAATATTCAATAAGCAAGTAAACTGATAATATGTACGAAGACATATAATAACTTAATGAATTATAAATAGATAAACAAAACTGAACTGCTCAAAAGAACAATTTAACATGTTCATCTTGTAGGATAACCAATTGTGGAAAACATATTGTGCTTTGGATTCTGTGTCTAACTTATATTAGGCTATAAATGTTTTGGCATTGACTCAAAAGATAAGTTAGTTATATGGTTAGAATTTTAATTAGATTACTTTAAGGAACAAATGCTTTTTTTTTTATGCTTGTACAAACTTGAATGATATAAAGAACAAAACAACTTGCCCGACACAGATAGGATTCAGTGGACAACATTTTGGAATATCTCTTTGGGTAATTGTACAAAAATATAATTCTACTGTAAATGATTTTTTTTTTTTTTTTTTTTGCAAAATATTTTATTCAATTTATTTATCTTGTAAAGTTATAGCAGCATTGGAAAGTATATTTGTTTAAAATAATTCAGTACCAGAAGAACGACAAAAAGAAATTGTTATATCATTAAGGGGAAGTAAAAGACGATAGTTGGTGATAAAATTAGAAGAACCATAGGGTTATAAAATTAAAGAATATATAGATCTGTGATATTAATGTATAGCATTTTGTATTATTTTATAAATGCTAGCATCTAAAGTTTCCTTACAAAATGTATTTTGCATTCGTTTCATAAATAGTATTTAATAGCACTTAACGTACTTTATATCCATTTATTTTTTTCACGGTCTTATTTACTTTTATTAACTGTTGATTTTTTTTACAAATACCGAAATGTCCATATGATAAAGTTTTTTATTTTGTCAACCAAATACCTCTTGTAAGTCATCGCAGATAATACACATTTGTTTGATGTTATTGAATAAACTTCATGGCTAAATGATCTTAATAACATGTATTTCTTTGTCAGTAAAAATATGTTTCAGTAAGCATTGTTTGAACATTTCATACCTTGCCATGTTGTTAATAATATATTTTTGTTTTAATTCTCTAGCATGTTTTCTTTTCTTTTTATCATTTTAAGGCATACAGTTTTGATCTTAATCCAACACATTCTTGTGTTGGGATTCCATTCCATTTAGTTCATTTTTAAATAAGCCAGAAACTTTCTTATTTACCAGTGGAAGTTTGTAAATGTTATGTTTTGGGTATCATTCTTTGTTTAAACCATCCGTTTCTATTAATGAGTATGAACAATTCCGTATTAGTCATCAACAAAAGTAAATTTATCACCATGCATTGGTTTCATGTTGAAGTAGTATTGACTGGTGATTAAATGTATGCTATATTCCCAAGATGTAAATCCACCATATATTGGTTTAGATAATTTTATCTTTTTATTCTTCATGCTAACTAATACAAGTTCTTCATCAATGACGATTCTTCTGCTGAATAGTACATTCCTAAGTAACAGCTCACGTTTTGTATTACTTGTATATAATTTAAATTGTGTTCTTTCTATTGCATTTTCCATTTGATTACTAAGCACTGTAGTATTCATTAGTCTCAAGAAACCTTTTTCAAAAGTATAGGTTTCCCTTGTCAAATGTTATGTGAAATTTTAACCAAAGTTCTTAATCAAGTACAATAGCCCCGTTGATCCCTTTAAGTTCCTTGCCAAGTTCAAGATGAAGCATCAGGTTCCTATAATGCACAAACTACTTGTGTTTTTCATGCAAAGTGGATAATAATTTTCCTGTTGATGGTTTTATTCACAAATGGCTTGTTAGTGAGCGGTGATAAATCATTCTTCGATGGAGCCATTTATTTCTGGTGCTAATGGATAGTATTGTCTATGAACATCCAAGTGTTATGGAATATAAAGATATACTTTTAAGATTAGACCAATATCAGATTCATTCTTCCAAATATATAGCATTACCTTTTATAGTGTCAATTTCATTTTGTGTGTTGAACACCTGAAGTTAATTTTACTGGCATATACGACCACATGAATGTTTTTGTTTTGTTTTGTTTCGGTTTTTGTTGTTGTTGTTCTTTTCTGCTTGTATATATTAACACATTGCCCTTTAATACAATTTATTTTGATCATAAATACGTAATAAAATTCTCTGTTTTTAATTTATCATCTTCACTATTATGTTGGCTTTTGCATATCCATGGGGGGGGGGCATTGATGTTCCACTCCTTATGCCAAATTCAATCATCAGGAACATATAATAATCGGTTAGGAAGTCCAATTCAAAACCAATTAACCCTAAACATGCACCATGCACCAACTTTGGACTTGATACAAAATATGCTAGATCTAATTAATAATTCATCCTGCAAACATTTCTAAATTATTCAAATATATTACACATTATCAAAGTAAATATATTCACATTAAAATTATAAAGGTCACCCATGGTTACCAGTTCAAATTATTCCATATCATATTTTACATATTGTTAATATTCTTTTGTAATACTGGAACTGGTCAAAAATGAATAAAACTTTTTAAATTGGTGGAATTGCATTTTTTAAATCTGTTGAATAAATCCATGTATTCATATGGATAGATACCATGCCTAATATTTATTTTCCATATTTTCATAATGTTATTTATTTTATTATAAAATAATGACAGCTATCTTAGTCATTACTATTATATGCATCCCATAGCAACAACAAATCAAAATGAGCATTTTTCCATGTTCTGTTCATCTCCTTCTTAAACATTAATTTACATATTTAATTCATTTTCATATTCATCAATATGATACAGTCCAATTGGACATCGTTCTAACCAGTGTTGGTATCTGTTCAGATTATTATTTAATGGTCTTTGTGGATTTTTTTTATAGTGGATTCATCTTCAATTCTATGACACATATAAAACATGTCATTTTTGTTTTCTACATTGATGCAAGGTTTTCATGGTTTTTTATCCACTGTGGTAAATATGTATAAGATTTTGCACTTAACATGGTATCCCTGTCAGTGTGAAATGTTAAATAATCGATGTGGCTAAACATCCATGATGTTTCACGCTATTTTTGAATTGCTACTATATTATAAGTTGATCAAACATTGTATACAAACATTATTAATTCTTTCAGCAGATACCATTTGGCGTGTTCGTGTTCTATGGTATCAATCAGATAATTCAGGTGGATCACAATAATTAATAACTTTCTTTTGAATTATTATTTTTATATCAAACTGTATCTTACTGCATTTGTTCTTAACTGTTTTGTTTCTCATTCTCAGCAATTGTAAAATTGATGGCCTGATAGAATTTAACAAATAATAACTATTTGCAATGCCAATACCTTTAAAACCATATTAGTCAACATATATGTTAACAGCATCCTGTATTCTTTTTGTCATTATTCTTTTTTAATTTGTTATCTAATCTTTTCAGTTTTTAATAAAACGCTTATAATCACACTAAAAAATCAAAATTAATTTATTTTAATAATTTAGGCCTCCGGTTCATATTACAAAATTCTATTAATGATATGCTCAATTAAAACGCCACATTTTGTTTAATGCAACTGAGTTGTAAAGTCTTGAAATACTTATATACCTATACACTTATTTCCGAATAGTGATATTTTCACATGATTTGTTTCGGATGGAGATAAAATAGACTCTCTCACAACAAATGATTTGTACAAGGATTGTCATAAATTAGACAGTATCACTATATCATTGCTAGACATAAGCGAAACAAATTTTTCAACGCTAGGTTGTTTGTAATATACATCGTTTACGTATTGTCTTCTAATATGATCTTAGTTTGGGCAAACGCAAACAAAATGAAACTCGTCTTCTAGTATATAGATATTTCTTCTAGGGCTATCCATACATATCTAAAGTCATATCGAAAGAGCATATCTTCAATCTTTGTAGCCCATGTGACTCTATCAACTTCGTCTAACCTTTTCAACATAATATGACACTGGTGTGATATCTATCAGCCGATAATCTCATAATTTTAATCCAGTATTTTACACATCTAACCATACATGAGGTAAAAAGAGGGAAAATACCGCATCCCCCTACAGCCACCCTCTTGTTTGTAGTATTTGAAACAGTGAAATATCTTTTACAGAATTGAAATTGCACTTTCTCAATATATTTCGAGTATTCAAATCCCCATCTTTCAGCACCATAACATAATATTGGTTTAATCATCTAGTCAAATATTTTGAACATATCTCTAACATGAAATTGCCCGAACCTTTTTTGAAAATTATATATACGTGTCACAGATTTTTTCACTTGTGCAGCTAATAATTGTTTAGCCATAGGCCATTTCAGCTTTTGGTGTAAAACATAATCCCATATATTTATAGTAACGCACCACTTGTATTCGTTCTTCTTTAAAACACCATGTTTCCGTTTTCTTCACATACCTAAATACCACTATTTGCGAGTTGTTGAGTATTACTTCCATAACAGTTCTATCACAAAAGCTTCCTATAATATTCAGTTTTTGTTGCAGTAATCTAAATGAATCAGAGCAGTTTGATATATCATCTCCGTACAATAAAGCAACGAGTTCTTCGATGTTTGAAGTGATAAATATGCCTCTACTACATTTATTTCTTAACTCTGAGATCATGTCATTTATAAACGTACTAAATAAATTGGACTTAGCACACAACCTTGTCTTGTCTCAAGAGCGCAGTTAAAATAATATGTCAAACCAGTAGGAGTTCTAACACAGCTCTTCAAGGATGCATACATTTTTCTTAAAACATTTTTTTTTTACCGTGGAAACCCTTACGGTTAAGTGAAACCCACAGTGTTCCATGATCAACTTTGTAGAACCCCTTCTTAAAATCAACAAAAAAGATAATAAAATCTTTCCTCACTTTTGGATAAATATATTTTGCATAGAGGATTGTAAATTAAACATGTTATCAATAGTGCTATATTTCTTTCAAAAACCCGTTTGTGCCTCATTGATGAGATTATTTTCTTCTGCCCAAGAGTAAATTCTTTTGCTTAAAACATTTGTGAGAACCTTGCATAGTGTATTAACTCGAGATAAACCTCGATAATTATTAGGGTCATCTCTACTCCCATTCTTATATATTGTACAAATAATACTTTTAGCCCACTCATTTGAAAAGTAAACAGAATCAAGTATTTATTAAAAAGAGAGTTTGAGAATGGTAAAACACTCTTACTAGTCAACTGATAGATAATTGGAATTATACCAGGTTCATGAGTTTTCTTTTTCATTGACTTTAAACTGGTTATGATCTCTTGGTCAGTTATTATATCATCAAAATATTGTCAGTTTCGGGTAGGACAGTATCATCATCAGCACTGTTAAGATTACTATTCATTTGGTTTTCATCTTGTAAGAGCTCTTTAAAATAATCGTACCATGCTGTTTTTGAGAAAATTTCCGTGTCCTTTGTAAGGGTCGTTCCCTTCAAATATTTCCAAACTAAACGTGGCTTTGTTATGTAACTTGTTAGTTTATCCCTTTGACCTTCCTGATAGTAGTTTTTCTTTAACTTACACAGTGATCTAAACGTTTTTTTTTTAACTCCCTGTAGTCCCTGAGATTTGTACTGGAATTGGTAAACCGATATTTACGCAATCGTATAGATTTTTCATGTTTTGCTTCTTCACTTTCTCTGTCCCACCATGGTGGCTGCATTTGTGGATTAGGTTGAAATTTATTTTTTTTCTTCATAGTGGAAAAGTGCATCTTGATACAAAGAAGTAAATTAATTCAAAGAATCATTAATGTTTGTATTTAGCAGATTAGTTATTTTGTCCTTTATCGCCTGAAAGTTTTCATTCAATATTTGCGTTAAAGATTTCCTACGTTCATTTTTTAGACAGAAATAGTTCAAATTGCAGACATTATCTATCTCAGCTTGATGTGAGGATTCACCTTGCTCCCCAACTCCAAAAACTTGTCGCAAAATCAAATACTTTTGTTGAGCATATAATGTGATCAACTACGCTTTTCCAATTGTGAGTTATACATGTAACATTGCTAGCAACATCATCAAATAATCGGCAGTTCATAATATGCATGTCATATTCTCAACACATATCTATCAAAGATATTCCAAATGTATTACACCGGTCATCTCTATTACTTCTCGGTAATGTACAAGCATCATTTCCATAATCAATATCACTTCCAATATGCAAAGTCCAATATATCATCTGGTGTAACTTCGTATAAATGTTTAATCCATGCATAACAATCCACTGCCAGTAGCAAATATACATCTGGATAACAAGCTTTTATCAAATCAATATTTTTACATAAACGGGTAATTCCATTTTCTTTTGAATCACTATATATTGGTGATCCTTCAGATGAGACATATGTACATATAAATATGATATATACATACATACATACATACATACATACATACATACATACATACATACATACATATATATATATATATATATATATATATATATATATATATATATATATATATATATATACTTCTTTGTTCAAAGGTAACTTGGAAGTGTAATACTATGTAATCTATGAGGCATTCAAAAATTCTTCTTACATTGTTTTGTACATGTAATTTTCTAACAAAGACAGTCACTCGCCTATAGTTTCTTTGTTTTCCTCGTTTTCTTCACACTGAGCTAAGGTTAGCATAACCCAAAAGAAACTCATCAAAATTACTTTCCTATTCACCCCATGTTTCACAAAAACCTAAAATATCAAATTTGTTACCAAAGTTTACAAACTGAATATTATCTTTATACTTCGACAATACTTCAATGTTCCAACTTCAAAGTTTCAGATCAGATCTTTTATTGGATTTAAATTCTGTCGAGCCTTGGCCATGATCCTAGGCTTGTATACTTTGTGTAAACAAAGAATTGCCCTCATTATAATGACCCCAGTCTTTCTCACTATTATCCGTCCGCGGCCTTTCCCATGCCACTGTCTGGGCTTATTGTACGCGGTTGTAAGCCCTGCATACGGATACGTCGGGTTCCAATTAGAGCCACTTCATTGGTGCTTCAGTCATACATATATTTAATATTTCCCAGAGTAAGCTTATTGTATCGTATAGCTCCAAATTCTCCCTCACGTTTGTGTTCAGTCATGTAGTCGTAGAGAGCTTTTCGTTCATCTCCGACACGCTTGGTGATTACTCATATTTTAGAACATCTTCATCTTCTTGCTTTTTATATAATCCAAGTCCTTCTTTATGATATTTTCCAATAATGTGGTGTCAGTCGTATCTTTAAATCTGTGTACGAAAGGATTGCCAGGAATTACTTGCCTGATTTTATATATTTATTCACTAAAGTTTGGTTCAAATTTGTTTTCAACCCTTTTCTTTTCTCTTGTTATTCCGATAAGTTGGCCAATTTCATACTTTGGTTTGTCTACTGGCTCAACTGTTATAAATCTATATAAATTACAGCAAACGTCTAATTGATTTTCTTCAAGACTGGCTTTTCATACTAATATATCGGCTTTACGTATTGTTATATGAATATACCAAGCTGTGATAAATGTCAGCCCATCGCTTAGTATTAGCTTTTGTAAATTATTTCCACTTGTTTCAAATGTTCTGTTAAATCTTTAAACAACTGGTGTTTTCTTTCCGCCAAATGCAGAAAACTCTTATTTGTTTATCAGTTACAAGTTTCTTAACATCTTTATTAAACAATTATATTCTTTCATCAAATTGTATTTTTTGGCATTCTTTCCCAAACCTTCCTTTTAAACGTTATGCAACTTCATCACCTGGTTTTGTTTCTAATTTTTCTGTCCATGCATACTCAGAAAAAATATCAATCACTGTTAACATAAAGGCATAGTCATTGCTGTGCTTTTAAAAAGTTTTTTTTAAATTGAAAATATACGTATGTCACTGATCACCAATACTTTTAACATAAATATTTTTTATATTTTCTTGGATTTATATACTTTTTATGCAATTACAAGTTTTGTACCTCTATTGATACCTATAATTGTTTGTATTTTATGTTTGTCGTATCTTTCCTTATTCGTCTCCACTTTAACCCAGCACTTGTGTATGCAACTGGTGATTTTGGATCATGATATAAAGATTTTAGATATTGTTTATCTGTCAGTTCATTATTTTCCGCACCCATTTAAAGAAACAAGAATACAACGATAACAGTTTATAGCATGATCCAATCTTTTAGGTACAATTATCATATATTAAAATAGTGTTCCGTCATCTTCATGAAACTTAAAATTATTGCAGTAAAAACTTGTTGCAGTGACTTTAATGAATAAAATCATTCAGCATCCACTTTGTATTGATATGTAAGACCTAATTTCCATAACATTAACTTCATGCCTGGATTCGTAAAATGCTACTTTGTTTTCAAACATTGGTCCAATATTTGTATCCTGTTTCTTTGCACCATTATAATGTCATGATCTAATAAATCTATAGCAATCATCAAGCAAAATAATTAAGTTTGTTCCTTTACAAACATTGGTCCAATATCTATATCATGTTTCTTTTCACCATTAACATGTCATGATCTAATAAATCTATAGCAATCATCAAGCAAAATAATTAAGTTTGTTCCTTTACAAACATTGGTCCAATATCTAATCATGTTTCTTTTCACCATTAACATGTCATGATCTAATAAATCTATAGCAATCATCAAGCAAAATAATTAAGTTTGTTCCTTTACAATCAGATAGCTTTTTTCTATTAAAACTATAATTTGTACCATTTATATAATTTAGCTTTTTAATCATAAAACTTATTTCTGTTGGTAAAACAATCGTTCCATTCGATCCAACACAATCTCCAAAAAGTTTTAAGTTAAACATGTATTGTTTCTAAAGCATTGCATGATGTTTGTTTTGTTTTGTTTTGTTTTGCTATTTATTTATTTATTGATTGATTGATTTATTTATTTATTTTAATCTTTCATTATTAAACGAAACTTTGTATAGTTCTTTATATCAGATTTTATTATAACAATGTCTGCCTGTATCTTCAAATTGTTTAAATTTGTAAATATTTTAAATATTCACGGGGAAATAAGAAATGTTGCCTTATCATTAAATATAGTTATAACATCATTGTTGCCTTGTCATTAAATATAGTTATAACATCACTGAGTACGTATCTGTTTAGATATAGTTATTTCATATTCATTTATAACCAATGATTAAATTCAAAATAAATATCTGCTGATTGTTGGGTTGGGGGGGGGGAATATATTTTTTAAATGACTACTGGGGTGGTTGATGTCCAAAAGGCTGATTTTGTATGACGTTTTGGGCATCTATGGCTTATTAGTGCAGTTCTTTTAAATGCCAATTTGTGCATGTAATGTTTATTTTTGCAGTTTCTCTTCCTTCGAAAATGGAATCTCCTGTTGTTCGTAGTCAATGCGCAAGGATAGACATATTATTCCCTAGTTACGTGTGTTGATTTTTGGGTATATGTCTTTATCAGAAATATGACAATTGCCTTCTACAAATATTACGAGAGAAAACTTACAAAACACCGTAGTAAGTATATGAGCCATCATGTCAAAATGTTTTTAAGATTAAAGCCATAAAATTACTTACCTAAAGATATACGTAAAAATTCAAAATTAAGCAGGCCTCCAAACTAAGCGTTCCTTGAAAATAAACTGTTCAATTCTTGCATCATTTTGCTCTGGACAGAAAACCGTCCTCGACATTAAGCCACTTTGTTATTCCACATATATATTTTGTTTATGTCTGAATATAAAAGCAATGCGGAGTGTGAGGATTGATAGATTCTACACTAAAATACAAATTGTCTAAGCTTTATTTCAAAGATAAATATATGATAGTACGGTAATAATGTACATGCACGTGTTTGAAACTAAATAGACTGGTCCGAATTTTAAATATTCCTTTCAGTCGGTTAAATGCATCTGCTGTTTAAGTTTAAGAGCATACCATTGTCAAAAATATGACGTCTACCGATTTTTTTTTTTACACACAAATAAACCTATATCAAAAGTAGGCCTCTCCCAGCAATAAGCCAAGAAATAATTGCTAATGGGTAATAAAAGCCAAGGCTTCTATTTAGAATTTATATTATATATCTGCGTTTACATACACTTCATGAAACTAATCTGAAGTTATGATTGCTTGCGTCAGCTCTAGAAAAAGGCTGATATTCAAATATTTACTTGCAAGCGAAACCTAGTAGATTTAAAAGCTTTTCTAGTTTTCCTGACCTATCCCCGACAAAATGTACATCACTTCGTAGCGTTATGAACCCTTGTGGTTTTTAGAGCAGAGTCAATCGTATTTAAATATAGTGGCGTATATATATATGTATATACCTTGAAACTTTAATTGCATCTTCTTAGTGGGAGACAAAATGTTTGCAATGGCTTTGTTGACAGACTGACCAACACATAAAAAGATAGACAGATAGATATGTAGGTAGGCAAGTAGGTAGGCGGACGGACAGATAATTAGATAAGCAGGTAGACAGACTTACAGAGACAGAGAGAGACAGAGAGAGAGAGATACGAGACGACCTAATCATTCCTCTGCAACATCTTCTTGTCTTATGTCTCATGAACATTCGAAACTGTTTTATTTGATGCTAAATATAAAACGTTTGTACTAATCACTGACCAATGCCTATTTGAGTGTGTATGTTTCGCGGCATGGTGCGGCTGATTACGTTGAAAAGCCATTTATTGAATGCCGATAACAAAGTGAATAAGAAAACAAAAAAACACAATATGGATGGATTTCTATACTAATTTATTGTAATTATATACCGACACAGAAATTTGTGAATAGTGCTTGTTGGAGTGGAGTTTCAACCAACAGCGTATTAGTAACAACCACATCCTGAATATTGAATCATGCTTTATCACACTGTGGATATTCCCTATTATCTGTCCATGCTTCTAACATTCTCCCAAAATATATCCCTGGTATCAATGCTGAAAATACCCAATTTTAACCTCCATTACCGGTACGACATCACGTATTTCGATTCACCTAAGGTCAAGAAAATGACTGGCACAATGATGCTTTATTCTTCTGAAATATTGCCTTCGCTGAATAAATTATTGCTATGATGAGGACATTACATCTTTTTTTTTAGGGGTCGGAGGCAATTTACGCAGTTTCTTAAAAATGCACATTCGTATTGTTCATACAGCTGATCCCAGTTCTTCAAGCCCCATATTACTGTGGCTGATAAACTAATCGTTGCTCCAAATTGTAATACAGATGTTTTTAATTCATGCAATCATGTTTACGGTTACTATAGAACTCCTTTCTTGCGAATTAGTATTGTAATATGAGTTTTACCTTTAAAGAAAGCATTCAATGATAGATTGAAAGAATCTATCACGAAGGTACAGCATATCGTGTTAATTACTTTATTTGGTTTTGCGAGAAGTATCCGAATTATAAATATGTACGTAGTATCAATGATTGTATGAAAGTATACGACTTTTGCGTATGTAGTCGAAAGTTTTAGAAGTGTGAATAATGGGACATTATGATTCCCTATTCTCGTCATACATTTTATTTCAAAATAATACATTTAATAAATTATTAGTTTCTTAATTAATTTATTTATTTGGTATGAAGGCCTAAACTTGTAATGTAGGAGATACTGTAATTGTGTAAAGATGTACCTGCCACGCTGTGAATATGAATGCATCGTTAAATCTACTGTAGGTTAAGACTCACGAATAGTATGTGCCTTAATACGTCAAAAAATACTATCAACTGAGAAATGTATAAGTCAAGCAAACTTTGAAATACACATTATTGCACGAAAAATTAAAACATCTTCATTGAATATAAATGCCAAATATGAAAGGAGAGTAGTTTGCGTTGTTTGAAAAAGGATCACTTTCTTTCTTAGTGATGACCACAAGAAAGCGTCATAGTATCTAAAGCTACATTCCTTCAAAGTAATCGACAACTTAGATAATTTTATGATAAGATTCTGTTGCTCTCCCAACGAATAGTGGTAAATTAATATTTTGAACAACGGTACACCAGAGTCAAGAAAAAAGGGAAAATCCGAGCAGAAACCTAAAATGACCGGCAGATGATTTAGCATTTAAAAGGTAAGGTGCTTCCCTGCACATTGTTCATTACGCATTTGTACCGCGATGGCAACCAACCGGCACCAAGGGCGCATGACACATAATTAACTCGAGGTCTCGAAAAACAAAGTGTAAGAGCATGTGCTGTCACTGTCCAAGTGTAGCTCGAAGGCGATTTGTGTCTGACCTATATAACCTGGTCTACCTTCAAAAGTGTTATAGACCCAATCAAAAATCTAGACAACCAACTGAACACAGTGTATATTTACAATTTAGGGAAATAGTGTCTCGTTATCGAAATCGCAACGCCAGTGAGTGTAAATGCAAGAAATAAATCATACCCATGAAGTGTCAATTGTCCCGATAAACACCGGTTTTTATGATTCAGGGTTATCTGAACCAGAGGGGGGGGGGGGGGAGGAGGCTTTGTCCCCTGAGAACACTATAACCTCTTGATTTGACAAAACCGGTGTTTGTCTTTCTAACATAATTGATAACGATTTGATCACATACAGAACAAAAAGATAAGTAATGAGGGTTTTCTTGATTTATTTTCACTCGCTACTGCATGTAATTTCCCCAAAGAGCCCAGGTTTTCTATTGAAAGTAGCCAATCACAATTATTGAAGATATCAAGTGCTTTCAAACTTGGAAGTGCAACTTTGTATACGGAAAACTGGGCAGACCCAGTGCGTCTTTTATACGTCGGACAGGACGATTGCAGAAAATTTTTCATTTGTCACGTCATAATGTTTACCCATACGTCATACACCAAGCTTTAAATATGTAGAGAAAAATCTAGCAACAAAAAACAACATGGCAACAGTGAAATTTTTTTTAAAGAAATAAATTAAATTACTATATTCAAAGTTCAGTAAAATGATTTTTAAAAAAACAAACTTTCACAGCATAAAGCAAACATTTTGACAGCTATCTGTTTTTAAATAAGAAAGTTATTCCTCTTTTATAAGGCGATTACTCAAAGGTAGAAATTTCATGCGGGAAAACATTTATAAGGAATTCTTTCTTTTTTTCAATAAGAAAAAACAAAACAAATATTATGACGGAGGGGCCGTAATAGTCTCCTTCTACCTACGTGGTACGTTATATATATAAAATTATTATTATTATTATTATTATTATTATTATTATTATTATTATTATTATTATTCGATTTTGGTTGCTAGATCACGTCGAGTTGTCAGCATCAGAAAATCCGAATCATGACGAAACGCGAAGTTTACAGTTATTGTGCAGTTGTCAAGTTTTTTTTCATCACAGATTATTTCACCAGCTTGATGACTATAAAAGTTTCTATCCGAGGCCAGGCTGATAGCGGCTGAACTGTTTCTGGCGAAACAGAATGAGAGGCTCCGATGGGGATTGGTTATCGGTAAGACAGCATTATTTTTTTAGTTATTTTGCTCTGCTAATCTCTGGAACATGCGTTTCCCGAAAGAAGGATAATAACACATTACACGCGTTGGAATGATTCTCTGTCACCACATGTCACGAAATGTGTGCAAAAAGTTGGCATAATATTGTATTTTAATCAAACTATAGTATGGGCATGGTGTGCGTTGTGTACGTACGTGTACAGCGTTACCCATTGTGTATATTTTAGTTATACTAAATTAGCATGACACGTATAGCTTTACTCACTCATTTGACCCAACTATAGTAGCATGTTCGAGTTCTCAGCATTAATTAGGAAACCCCTTTACTGCGTGTTCGTGCCATCATTCAGTATATAACCAATGAATTTTCAGGTAAAGGCACCTAGCATGGGGACTTGTCAGGATGCAATCTCCTTCACGACAACAGGAAGAAAATCGAAGTCCTGAATATACGAGTCTACCTCAGTAAGTAAGGTGGACTCATATATGGGGGATTCTGGAAATAAAAATCAGAACTTAATTCGGGCTTTGACCAATCAAATCATGCATTGACTGTGCGTCCCTGGTACATACCGATCCGTTATGGATGAATGTTTGTTTGGATTTTTTTTAGTTTTTTTTTTTTTTTTTCATTTACACATTGCTGTCCGATTTAACAGTGTATATGTTCAGTTTACAGTCATATTTATATCCTCGTCTATTTCATATATATATATATATATATATATATATATATATATATATATATATATATATATATATATATCTTGAAATAATTTCATAAGGAGTACTTTTTTAATCATCAAAATTTAGAATTATCCTTATACATCAATAAAAGTGTAGATTGCCGAGTCAACCTTCAAGCCATGCTACTTTTTATTTAGAAAGTTACTGTGGTATGATGCAGGAAAACAGTGGAGCCGATTTACGACAGGTCGCGAATTGATAATAATATCATACGGTTTCTTATAATTTTTGTTCTTCTTTTTCCAGAAATGTAATTCTTATAGTCTGTTGGTATTTAGATCTTTCACATTCTTTGTTTAAAAGCAAAATTATGTCGTTATTGCGTCATAATGGCGTTAAATATATATCATTGTTTCAACCATTACGCTGGTCTCGTTCAACCAGATTCTCAGATGGCTTAGTGAGATCTTTCGCATACGAGGGTCTTGTTAACAAAAAAAAATTATAATGCCAGAACGAGGCTTTCCCAAAAAATGAAAAAGCGATTTCATTGGCTAAAGAGATGATATGATGTCTTATACGTCATTAGGATGATAAGATGACGTAGCATTTCACTACACCAGGACATTTTCATTGCCTGATTGAGACACACTTCATATATCGGTAGCTGCGTTCAATTCTATCTTTTTAAGTTTTCAATATTATTTCGGTTTGAATGATTCCAGCAAATATATCTTGAGAAAATCTGAGATAGGGAGATTGCTTTGTAGTTTCACTTTCAAAAAGTTTTACCGAAGCGCCTTCTATCGGTAACAGATATCAATTAAACAGTTTACCAGACCCTCGTATGGCGAAGCTCTCACGAACCCACGCGAGACTCTGGTTGAGCAAGACTAACATCATGCTAAGTTGTTTTCATGAATGATGTGATAACGCGGACTTAACAATAAATTGATTGCATAATCTCGAGTTGAGCGATATCTGTTTATTTGTAAGCAGCGAACATTTGTAAATATTGGCAATTCATTGCATATTGTGTATGCGTTCATGTTAATTTCGTCAGTCTTTACATTGTCAACGATTCAGTTTGGTTGATCTTTTTTATCTTCAGTATAACTTATTGGGATCAATCTTGCAGGATGAAATATTTCAGGATGCTACTTACAACCAGTCAAGAATACATTTCGTTCATTCCGCTAAAATGTCCTCAAGGAAGTTTAATTCAGTAGCTGTCTGGGATTTTGGTTCTTCACTGATGAAAGTTATTTTTATTTTATACCTAATATGTGTATTTGTTTGGAAAAAATGTGTTTCTTCTTGCCCAATATTTTTATTTAGTTTGAAATGAAAGGTCCTAATATTTATTAGAAGTTGAAGGAAGAACTCATTCAGTTAGTTGATATTTATACACACAAGCTTTAAGAATGTTTGTTAACGAGTCAAAATAACATTCAAAAGATGTGGCCCTATTATGTTCCACCTCAAAAATATTGATATTTCATTCATAAGACAACTTCTTAATATTTTAGTCCTATTTATATCTTTGATATATGTTGGGAAAGCAACAATTCCAGCTCAACAGGAAGACAAGACGCTGTTCGAATTTAATGATAAACGCTATCTCCTTACAAAAGAGCTTTGGGATGAAATTTATATTTTAATAATCTTCCTTCTTTTGTAGTATGTAATAAATCGATTACAATATAGACATATAAAGGAGATACTTTTCTTTAACACTAGCTTTTGTATCAGAAAGGAATCGACTCAATGCCAAGAGAACCAGATATTTAGACGTCTCCCACCAAGAGATTACCAAAATCTGGCAGCATTTCCAATGAAAACATTTTTACATCCAAGTATTCGTTATATATTTTCGAGTCTAATGCTGAAAACTGTGATACATTTATAACACAAAAAATCAGTTCAAAACTTGGTTCACACCACGATGTAGAATCCTTCTTAAGAAAAGATTCATTATTAATTCTCGTTATCTGATGCTAAGAAATATAAAACACTGATCAGAAAAGCCGTGAAAACAAGGATGTATTGTCCTTAATTAAAAACATTCTAATTAGTAAGTATCCCTGTATGATGCTAATAAGCTGCAAAAGTTAATTTCCAAAAGTCAATGCCAGCATTAGTTCACAAACAAAGGATCTATTAAAATATCACATACATATTCTTGTTACTGTCCTGGATAAAAGAAGAGACAATCGCACTGTTGTATAAAATAGCAATTAAAATTAAGCATTGTTTCCTGTACGGGAAACAACAACACTATCATAGTTTGAATTTTGTTATTTGTGCTGGTAAACTTCGAACGATTTTATCTCATTTTGAAAACGAGATACACATAGACAGTGTTTCTACAGTCGATCCAAGTCACATAATGTAAACAAATTTGTAAAGTAATGTGTGTTGATAATTATGTGATTTCCGGTGGACAAGCAAACTTTGCGACTTGAAAGTAATGCGAACCGCAAGTTGAGTCGCAATTTTAGCGTTTGATTCTATCTTGCAATAGTATTTTAATTTACAATATATTAACACTGATGATCTTAAACAATCATCCACAGTATTTTGCCACAATATACAAGTCTTAAAGGCTTACAAAAGCAAAATGTTTTCTCAAATCCTTTTGGCAACCTCTTTGCGGGTTGAAAATCATCACGGTGCTAGAATGTTTTCCATGCTGTTGCAAAACTCACATAACTATTAATGAAAACCTCTTCTAATTCTGTTGTTATCAGACTGAACTAATTTGTGCAGACATCGACATCCGTGTTACATATGCACGAATTTCTTGGTGTCGTATTAGAGACTGTAATATGACACAGAAACTCGATCATTTAATAAGAACTTGCAGCAGTTGAAAAGTGTCAAGTATTGAAGAATTTAACGTCATAAAACTTAATTTAAAAGTGAAACCGTAAGTCACAAGGCTGTACATCGGCTATACGAGTGCAATTACATGCAACAACTTGGATATATTTCTGAATCAGGGAAGAACGAGGAACGTCTATTCCCTAACAGAATACTATTAAAGAAAAAGATACACTTACGGAAAATTGGTATTGAAGCATATTATATACAAATTAAAAATTGCGGTAAAAATACATCCCCGTAAACCTTCGCTCAGTTTCTTTATCATCTGATTAAAAGTTTAATGATTTGCAAAATGTCTTGAAGTTACATGTTCAATAAAAGTAATATTTAGTAATTCCTGTTGTAAACGTAACACCACATTGTAGCCACGCATCTGCATGCAATACATGTAAGATGTCGATTGTCTTCTCTGCAAACAATAACACCAACGTTTTTCATGGTGACGATGACTCGAGGACAATATGGAGATGTCCATTTATTTTTTGCCATGTGGAAGTTACAAATAATCTCGTGAAGAATTCTTCTTGCATCACAGAATTGAATTCGTGCTCTAGTTTTCACTGGAAATCTCTACAATTATCAAGTGACACAGTTAGCCTCAGTCATTCCTTGCTCTAAATGTTTCAACAGGAAACTAATAAAAATTTTATAGATAACATCCATGTTATCCGAATATCTATCTCCCAACGTGATTTTGACTGCTTCCAGAAATGGCTTTTCTATATGCTGAAAAAAGAAATAGAATTAGGTCATCGAATGTACAGAGGATCTTACATGAACGTATATTACATGAAATATATGAAACTAGTTGAATAATCTTACATATGCCACGAGTTGCTAGCAGCGTTTAGCGCATTGTATTGTTCAACGAGTTTCACAAATTTCATCTCAAATGAACACGAGTTTTATATTCTATTTTTCACACATTCCTATGTGTGTATGATTGTATTTCCAGAGTAGAACACAAGTGGAGGATATCTCTATATTTCATCACATGACTGCTGTCTTACATCACGTGACTAGGTATGATGGTCAAAGGAACTATTTTTTTATGTTAACAAGTCATCTGCTGGACCCTTAGGGTTCTGTTGAGGTTGATTCCAGTGATGGATTCGGAAACATTTCAAAACTTTGACGTGGATAAGTTTATGGAGGAAAATGAAAATGAGGAAACTATTCAGCGCACTTTGCAAGCACACGAGGCTTTTACGGTCATACCTAAAGACGAAAGGCAAGTGCACGGAAGTTCATGAAATCCCACTCCCACACCCTCCCCCACAGAGCTCGACCCTTACTTAGTTAGTTTTCTATTTAATGTTCGCACCAAAGATGGTGGTGAATATGAACCAAGCAGTTTTATAGGGTTGCTAGAAAGTTTTGAACGCTATCTGAGAACACACAATTATAAGTATTCTGTGGCAAAAAGATTCGAATTCAGTAAAACACGAGATGCACTCAAAGCAAGGCAAAACGATCTAAAGGGCAGGAGTAAAGGTAGCAAACCCAAACGATCTGACTCTCTAACCCCTATGGAAATTGGTCAGCTATACACTGCTCGACAATTGGGCAGCTTCAATCCATTAAATTTAATTAATACAATGAGGTTCAAAACCACTGTTTCTGGAATATGAGAGAGTACGGATTATCATAGTATGAAGTGTGTGTGTGTGTATTCGGTGTGTGTGTGGGGGGGGGGGGGATGCTAAGCATGATGACGAAATAAGTCTTGCCTATGTATAGTACATGAAAGAATTACATAAACTAAAACTGGTGTTGCCCTCCCCGAATGTATGCAAGCCCCTCTGCTCCTGGCATATATCCAGTTGAAACTTACATATTTTACCAGGCAAAGCGCCCAGATTGCTTCAGCAACCCTGACTACTCCTTCTATCTCGCAATAGTGACATATGAGAAAGTCTGAGACCAAACGATTGGTGGTTTCTACTTGGACCCGTGGGTGTTAACAAACTTAGTAAATTAATAAAAAGAATGGCAAAAAGGCTGACTTACCTGAAGGCAAGAACATTATAAACACAAGTGTTCGCAAAACCCTAATCCAAAACAGGACTGACAACCAGGTTCCAGACACACTTTAAATGTATGTCACTGGACATAAAAACATCCCGTGTCTGGACAATTACAGGATGATCAACGACAAACAGATATATCAAATTAATTCCATTCATTCCAAAGTCTCCATCAAAGCGAATCTATTAGTACTACCCTCTGTGTCCCACCTACAACAACAGGATATATATTTGGCACACTCTACATCTTTGGTTGCAAAATTTGGGTCACGGCTCCTGCCTCCTACAATGTCATACCAGAACACACAATCTACTAAACCATCCATGGATTATATTATAGCTGGTTGAACCTTTAATGGTGATGTAAAGATAAACATCAACTAGAACACAATCAAATCCAAGAAAAGTGCCAGGGTGATTGATTCTGACTCCGGTTGATAGACTGAGAGCATTAACCAAGCTACATGTACAAATTCCACAGATGGATTCAAGTGATGTTTTTGTGTCATTGTTATTTGTTTGAAATCCATCTTACACACGGTATGTTATCATTAGCACGGTATGTTATCATCAGCAATTATAGAATGAATTCATGGTTATAATTAAATCAAGAAGTGCCTCATCATTGTTTTGTCAGTTTCGCGTTATTTAAGGATTAAAATGGGCTATATTTCTTGATCGTTCGCCTTTTTGGTATAATTTGCGCCAGCGTAGTCCAATGCACATTTTCAATTCCTGTAAACTATGAATACACTTTAAACCGCAGTTTTACGCTCTTTCTGCAGGGCAAGACATTTTTAACGAATCTTTTATTGTTTGAAAGATGCATTTGTAATGACAATACACCATATTCACATCGACCCACATTTTTCTTTCTGAGATGTGAGAAAAATAATCCTTCATGATGTATAGTTGTAGGATAGGAAAATTCCATCCTCGGTATCAGAATTTTGTCTTACACAATCGGCAAAGCCTCGTGTCTGACGAAAAACCCTCGTGTCTGACGAAAAAGCCTCGTGTCTGACGAAAAATTCTGACCCAAGATGCAACTTTCCTATCCTATGTGAAGGACGCTGTTATCACAAAAAATTGGGAATTTTCATTACTCATCGACGCAGTTATGTTATGTTGCGAAGTGTTACGCATGGCCAAATATTATTATGACATGACATAATAAACGCTAACAAAGTTGAGTCTTATGTAATAAAAAGAAATAATATAACTTTCTCAAGAAAAAAGACCTCTCTCTCTCTCTCTCTCTCTCTCTCTCTCTCTCTCTCTCATTATTTAGACGCTATTGATAGCAAATGTCCTTTGTCATGTATGACTACAGTATATGAGACCTTTAAAAACCCATTACAGCATCCCGTGTCCATAACATTCCGTTTTGTACCGGTTTTGATAGTTTCATTATTCTATCGTACCGTTCGGTTTAGGTACCGTTTGCAATCGTTCATCAATGAATTCTTCTACCCCATACCGTTTTGTTCCGTTTCTGATTGTTCCAGTGTTTCTTTTTTTGTGTATGGTTTATCTAATCGTGAAGTTTCATCATCGTACCATATACTGTTCTGTCTTAATACTGTATCTCTACACAGTAATCCCAATTATGATGGAAAAGAGATGTTCATTTATCATTTACTATATTTAATTCGTGGTTACTTTATATACGAAGATAACGAAGGCAAGTAGAGTGATTATTTCCATATATACGAAGATAACGAAGGCAAGTAGAGTGATTATTTCCACATACTCTGATCTTCTGTATCTAAGTGGTCCTGATTCTAGCTATGCATTCAATACCATTTTTATTTATTTTAACTTTCGTTTTATATAAAAACTAAATCTTTATATTCTCATTGATAGGTAATGCACCAGTCAGCTACGCAGTCACAACACAATTTTGGTCAGGAAGTCAAAGCAGCCCTTTTCATTTCGGATTTTAATATCCTTTATTACCTGTATCAAAAATGTGCGACTGAAACGTGATGTCTTCATTTGATGGCTTCAGTGTTTACTTTTTCAGTTATATAGTTTGAATAAACACATTTACAGCGAGGAGTTTAAGTTCAAAATGATGCGGATATAGGAAGACGAATTTAATTCATTACAAAAATCATCTCGAATTGGTAATAAAGGAAATGTTTACAAAGTAACTTGGTGTCTTGGTGTTTAGTGTTGTTTCTCTAAATTCAATATATACATTTATGGATAGATGTAATCAAATTTACATGTATTGCACATAAGCTGTTGTTGCTGTACAGAGTGCCTTCTGGATGAATATATAAAAATGTCATCATATATAGGTTAGAAAGTAATAGTTCTTTCCCTACTAGCAATTGAACCCGGGTGCGCGAGTTACGGCACCTATCGCCTTGCTTGCACGCTAAAACCTTCATACCCTCTCGACTAAGCGCTCATCTGTTTAATTGTGTTTTAGCATCAAGGTAAACCCTCAAACTCCTCTCCAATCAGTGTTTTTAGCATCAAGGTAAACCCTCAAACTCCTCTCCAATCAGTGTTTTTAGCATCAAGGTAAACCCTCAAACTCCTCTCCAATCAGTGTTTTTAGCATCAAGGTAAACCCTCAAACTCCTCTCCAATCAGTTTGTTTTAGCATCAAGGTAAACCCTCAAACTCCTCTCCAATCAGTTTGTTTTAGCATCAAGGTAAACCCTCAAACTCTTCTCCAATCAGTTTGTTTTAGCATCAAGGTAAACACTCAAACTCCTCTCCAATCAGTTTGTTTTAGCATCAAGGTAAACCCTCAAACTCCTCTCCAATCAGTGTTTTTAGCATCAAGGTAAACCCTCAAACTCCTCTCCAATCAGTTTGTTTTAGCATCAAGGTAAACCCTCAAACTCCTCTCCAATCAGTTTGTTTTAGCATCAAGGTAAACACTCAAACTCCTCTCCAATCAGTTTGTTTTAGCATCAAGGTAAACACTCAAACTCCTCTCCAATCAGTTTGTTTTAGCATCGAAGTAAACCCTCAAACTCCTCTCCAATCAGTGTTTTTAGCATCAAGGTAAACCCTCAAACTCCTCTCCAATCGGTGTTTTTAGCATCAAGGTAAACCCTCAAACTCCTCTCCAATCAGTTTGTTTTAGCATCAAGGTAAATCTTGCATATTCTGTAGAAGCTTTGTATTAGGTAAATGTGAAATGTCTTTAATGTCATACAGTATAGATATGGTATATATTACGTGTATCATTTATCTCATTCATCCCATATTATGTACTTGTAGTTTGCAATTCTACAAATGTTATGTTATTCATACCATGTATATTATTATTTTATGGATGTAATGTAATTTGTCAATTTTACTGTTGCATGAGCCTTAGTATTTTATGCATGTAATTTGTCAATATTACTGTTCCATGAGCCTTAGTGTTTTATGCATGTAATTTGTCAATTTTACTGTTGCATGAGCCTTAGTATTTTATGCATGTAATTTGTCAATATTACTGTTCCATGAGCCTTGGTGTTTTATCCATGTAATTGGTCAATTTTACTGTTGCATGAGCCATAGTATTTCATGCATGTAATTTGTCAATATTACTGTTCCATGAGCCTTAGTGTTTTATGCATGTAATTTGTCAATTTTACTGTTGCATGAGCCTTAGTATTTTATGCATGTAATTTGTCAATATTACTGTTCCATGAGCCTTGGTGTTTTATCCATGTAATTGGTCAATTTTACTGTTGCATGAGCCTTAGTATTTCATGCATGTAATTTGTCAGTTAGTAATGTGGCATGAGCCATAGTATTTTATGCATGTAATATGTAAATTTTACTGTTGCATGAGCCTTAGTATCGTCTGCATGTAATTTATCAATTAGTAATGTGGCATGAGCCTTAGTAGTTTATGTATGTAATTTGTCAATTAGTAATGTGGCATAAGCCTTAGTGTTTTATATATGCAAATTTGTCAATTCGTAGTATGCATGAGCCTTAGTATTTTATGCATGTAATTTGTCAATTGGTAATGTGCACGAGTTTTAGCATATGATATGTGTTTTAATGTTTTTATGCATGGCTTGCATTCCAGTTTCACCACGTCTTAGGTAATTATTATTATTATTAGTAGTAGTAGTAGTAGTAGTATTAAGGTGACAGATTCTTTAAATATTTAAGTTTTATCACAAGAAGAAGAAGAAGAAGAAGAAGAAAAGGAAGAAGAAGAATATGGAATGTCCGACCCAGAAACGTTGCTTGCTGTATCTAAGGATGAGAGGGCGCATCGCTATCGACATTGGATCGGCGTATTACATCCCGAGTTATGTGCCATGACGGAGGCAAGCTTTTTGGAAAGTTTATATTTGTTAAAACAAGAATAATCTCTTGTATGGGAAAGCAAATGATATGAACCGATTTTATTAGTTCCTTCAGCGCTGGCTTCATTCCTGACGCCGCAATGTTGAAGAGATAATGATAAACTATTCGTAGTCAGTGGTCAGGCAGTTCTATTTTCGCGAACTGATAAATCGTTATAAAGGACTATAATAAAATAAAAATATGTGTCATACTCCAGATTACTTACCCAAAAATAACTGGCAGTAAATCCAGCGAATTTTCTGTGTCTTCTTCCGGTATTTTTCATTAACTCGAACACATAGTCCACATTCTCTATGTTGGATATCACTTCGTCTATTACTTCCATCACGGTTCTCCCGTGTTGTTCCACATTCTCATCGAGTCTCAAATCATCCACTGTTTTCAGATTTTTGAATTTTGTGAATAACATCTTAAGGTCGTCGTTGTTTCTAAACATCCTGTAAGACAAAGAAAAGCGGGTAAATGAAGCATATACAAAGTTACAAATTTAAACACATTCAGAATCAGAAATACCGGCACTGACTGTGGTGACATATTTTGGTTAGAATCAAAAAGCAAAAAACGACAATTGTGATCGAGGGGCTACCAATTCATCGACAATACTATGATAAAGTATTCATGATTTGCCAGAAGAAATTCTATAAGAAGATATAATTTGCATTATACCTTATTTTCGTATCGCAATATGATTGCCCAAAGAATTAGGAAACAAAACGATAGATTCTTTTTGATCTAACATGAGCCTATTTGGAAAAGACTGTGTAATTATGGATTTAACAAAATTCCCATGCTTAGCTTTGTGCCAGCATCGAATTGTTTGGAGAGTGGGGGAATCATGCCAATTGGTGTACTTATAAGACTGTTTTGCTGATACAAATGTATTTCAGGCTTTTATGGTTGATTTTCAAGGACAAAAATAGCTTTTCGTTTTTAAGATCTCCAAAACGGGTCATCTGTTACTGAAGACGTTCCGCAACTGACGTGACAAAATAGCACATTTTGAATATGATATCGCTTTTCTTCGTTTACGTCATAATGTGATGATAACTGTTCCAACATCTGATAAGTACTGTCAATTATTTTACTACATGCACGAGGCGCGAGACTTAGAACAAAACTCTTCAAACTTTATGTCAAACTTTATGTGTGCACCTTACAATATATAAAAAAATAAACTTTCAACCAAGTTATGGTTACGAACCATATCGGATTAAACATTGTGATTATAATGAAGCAATCTGATTCCATGATCTTCTGTAGCTCCGGGCAAGAAATAAAAAGATCCTGTAAAATAATAAACCATGACAAGTTTGATCATAGGATTCTAAAATGAAACTAGTGCTAAAAGTCGCTCAATCCATTTAACGCAAACAAAAACTAAAAATAAATAAATACCTCATACTTAAGCAATACAAATAAACAGCAAGGTTATATTTTATCCTTGAGCCATCCCAAGCTAGAAATAAGATTAGAGCAGATCTACCCAAAGAACAATACATTCATTATCGGTGACGTCAAAGTCCTCAAGCCCGAAGTGCATTGTGAGCGAGACGGAAGTACAACGGGGTGAGCTTGAGAGCTTGTCCTATGTTATTAGAGCTCCTTGAAACGATCTATTGTTGCTATAATCTATTTAGTGATTCCAATTAGTAATTTGAATCAAGATAATAACATATTTACGCGGTTAAATATGACTATGCGATATTGTAAGACAACCTTCACCCTGTACGATAGACATTCATACAAATGGAACGAAACCTTGAGATGGAAAGATTCGTTTTCTAGATTAGTGGAATCCATCGAGGTTGAAATACAGCCAGGTTTTTTTTTTTTTTTTAATGATAGTCTTTTTTACACCGTCGTCATATGCCGTAAATAACTATTCCAGGATCACATAGGGTTAATCTACACACATTTACGTCTTTGATCAGCTAGTGTGATATACCTTATTATTTTTTAAAAAGTTCTTAGTTAAACCATTGTTGTATTATTTGAAATCAGCTATTCTCACCTTTATTCGCTTGTCCTCTGCAAGAACTCTGTTACATCCGGCTTTTTTTTTTTTTTTGGGGGGGGGGGGGGGGGATAAAAGGAAAATAAATGTGTCCAGATGGGGGGGGGGGATAACTGGAATATAACTGTGTCCAGATGGGGGGTGGGGTGGGGGATAACTGGAATATAACTGTGTCCTGATTGATGGCCTTGTACTATTGATTTCTGTGAACTAGACGACTCTTCTACTTTTAATAAAGCCATTCTTCGTCGTTCTTCCCTAATAAATATACTGGTAATCGTAGTGACAAGTAAATTTACACGAGCAGGTGTCCCCGACATGCCGAATGCACTTAGCTACTGACCGTCAACTTTAATAGACTCCGAATTTTCATCGTTCATATATAAAATATCTTTAAATGAAAAACGCCAATGGGAAACACTTATTAATTGGGGGGGGGGGGGGGTGCGGATAAAATGCGCAAGTAGTAAACATTAATATTTCAATAGATGAGGCATTAAGTGTGTAACGCCTTCTTTGTCCCCAGTATTTATATATCGACTCGAAATCCAAGAGAAGCCTAAACTCAGTTTGGAAAGGTATTCAAGCGATGGCCCTACAAAGAAATTGTGCATTATTTCCTAACATTCAAACGTACTCGATTCCTGAGTATTCTTTGGTTCGGACTGCCGCGGTATCTCAGTTGGTAGAGAGTCGGATTCGTAATCCAAGGGTCGCGGGTTCGATGCCATCCCAGTTCAGCCTAGGTCGGCTGCCTTGGTGTGTCATTGGGAGAAGTACTTAGCTCCCATTTCTTCGGGATGATATAGCCAATAATGTGTTAAAAGTACCGTTAAAACCAACAGAAACGAAACTGAAATGTCGTCAATTTCTTTAATACTAGTTTATACATATGTTGTCTATGTGCATATAATATATTAGTTTCTAAGAGCCTTTCCATCTGTGTATCACATATGTTGTATATGTGCATAATATTAGTTTCTAAGAGCCTTTCCATCTGTGTATCACAAATGTTTATAAAGCCTGGATTATGAGCACATTCTTAGCTGTGTCTAGAAACATGTTCCAAATATTGTATGCATACATACATACATACATACATACATACATACATACATACATACATACATACATACATACATACATACATACATTGATACATACATACATACATACATACATACATACATACATACATACATACATACATACATACATACATACATACATACATACATACATTTAAGGATTATGGAAACATACTGGATCTTCCGTGACTGTATTGCAATCTATTGGGCAGATATCCAAGATAAGAATATAGCTGAGGCCCGCAATTAATAATTACTGAATCTTTATACTTAGACTAGTTGGCCGAAGTCGTTAAATTATTAAAAGCATTGAATATCAATGATTAGAGGGGAGACTGAGGGAAACGTATACAGATTAAACAAAGTTCAGTGATAATACTTACAGCTTGTTTCTACTTGTTACCGACATCGACAAAACTATATGGCAGAGGGCTTCTCGAATGACGGCAATAGCCGTGTAGTAAAAACCTATGAAGTTTGACAATGAAATATATTACGTAACAATGCAGACATATCCATTTCTGTTCTATTAAAATCATATTCCTGAGGTAAAATATCTTCAAATGCTGTAATGCTTAGGATTCTCGATTTAGCATTTATAAAAAAAAAAATAAAAAACCCAACAAATAGTTGTGTCAATAAATATCGTTGTATATGACACTGTAAATATGCCTATTTCTATTTCTCAAACATTTTATTCCTATGTGAAATTATTTTCTTTCGTAGCTGAAATGATTTGGACCCTCGATATGAATACTTTCAAAGCGATCATTTTCCGAGCATTTCTTTGTGATTTTAGGTTTAAATAAGGGATGTAGATATAATCAATTTTTCGTCTCTTCGAAGATACAATGATAGCAACAACAGATGTAGGAATGTACCTTATATACTCGCTTAAAATCCGAGTCCAAATGCAAACAACATGAACCCTGATCTGCCGTCGCTTAATATGTCCGAGTTACATATCTTGCAATATCACTGAATCACCTCTTTGTGATGCTATAATACACGGCCATTCTTGGGTGTACCCAGTTCTAAACTTTTGAAGGACTTTCTTTGCCCACGTTCTACCATTCAGACTCCAATCTGCCCCATCGTTGCTAAGTACCGTCTATACTGGGTCTATGTTCTTTGTTCTACTGATTAGTCCTTACAAACTGCATAGACCAAGCTCTGCCGGCGCATTATGCGACGGCAGATCTGGGTCAATGCAGTTTGCAGTTGGTATCGAATTATACGCGAGTATAGACGGTTGTCAGTCATTCTATATATTAACAAAACAGCTGGGTCTGTGTGCAGAGATTTCCTCCCACTATATATGAACTTATACACCATCCGTTACACAAACATTGTTATAGATACAATTTAAGTCACCAAAGTGTCTTAATTATCGTAGCCAACAAAAGGAAAAATTACCCATTATGAAGATTAAGTGCCCAAGGGTGTTATTATATGCCCTATGTTTATTTTCTTTTAGAAATGATCCATTATAAACATCCAGTGTCAGAGTGTAATTTGCCCTATATTTATGGCATTTTTGTATTATATTTCTAGCCAGTAAGTAACGTGAAAGCTCGTCATTATCAGCTTTTACAACAATCTCCCAAAGGTCCAGCAATGTGTGACTGACGATTTATTCCAAAAAGACACAATCTTGTTTAGAACAATGCATTTTGTTACAAGCTGCTGTTCTGTTTTAAATACAAATTTGAATACAATATCCGATTTTATGTGCTTTCAGTTTTATTGTTCGAGAAGCTCTAACCACTTTTGTTACTCCAGTGATCTTTATTCCCGGGACACTATTGTAAACATCTCCGACAAACAATTAAACTGTGTACAGTACTACAACATGAGTGATGTCTGATCGTGGTAAACTGTTTAATTGTTTGCCAAATCAGACATCACTCATGTTGTAGTACTGCATGCAGTTTAAGTGTTTACCACCGTCAGCCATCACTCGTGTTGTTGTAGTACTGCATCAGTTTATTTGTTTGCCAGATCAGACATCGTTCACGTTGTAGTAATGCATACAGTTTAATTGTTTGCCAGACCAGACATCACTCATGTTGCAGTACTGCATACAGTTAATTTGTTTGCCAGATCAGACATCACTCATGTTGTAGTACTGCATACAGTTAATTTGTTTGCCAGATCAGACATCACTCATGTTGTAGTAATACATACAGTTTAATTGTTTGCCAGATCAGACATCACTCATGTTGCAGTACTGCATACAGTTAATTTGTTTACCACCATTCAACATCACTCATGTTGTAGTACTGCATACAGTTAATTTGTTTGCCAGATCAGACATCACTCATGTTGCAGTACTGCATACAGTTAATTTGTTTACCACCATTCGACATCACTCATGTTGTAGTACTGCATACAGTTAATTTGTTTGCCAGATCAGACATCACTCATGTTGCAGTACTGCATACAGTTTAATTGTTTACTACCATCAGACATCACTCACGTTTAAGTACTGCATACAGTTTAATTGTTTGCCAGATCAGACATCACTCATGTTGTAGTACTGCATACAGTTAATTTGTTTACCACGATCAGAGACATCACTCATGTTGTAGAACTGCATACAGTTAATTTATTTACCACGATCAGATATCACTCATGTTGTAGTATATGTTTAAGTGCTTTCAGTTTTATTATTCGAGGAGCTCTAACCACTTTCATTGTTCTAGTGATCTTTATTCCCAGGGCACTATTGTAAACATCTCCGACAAACAATTAAACTGTATACAGTACAACAACATGAGTCATGTCTGATCGTGGTAAACAATTAAACTGTATGCAGTACTCAATATGAGTGGTGCCTGATGGTGGTAAACAATTAAACTGTATACAGTACTCAATATGAGTGGTGCCTGATGGTGGTAAACAATTAAACTGTATACAGTACTCAATATGAGTGGTGCCTGAAGGTGGTAAACAATTAAACTGTATGCAGTACTGGAATATGAATGATGCCTGATGATGGTAAACAATTAAGCTGTATGCAGTACTGCAATATGAGTGGTGCCTGATCGTGTTTGATTGCGGTACTGGAGGTGAAGAGAGTATAACTATTTATTTAATTTTTTTTTTAAAGGCTTTAGTTCCATAAACTATACACTGAAACTTGCATAGTAAGGAGTGGAAATAGAAAGCAGGCCTGCAGATCATAAATCTTTGAATCCTAAGTTAAAGCTAGAGATTCTGTTCCGATCGATTACTTAATCCGAAAATGTACAATACAGCTGATTTTCCATATTTTATCGACTACTGTACTGTGTGTGAAGAACCCCATAATTCCTCTTACATGCAGCGATTTTACACCTTCCATAAAAGAGCAGCTAGTGTGATTTTAAATGTCGAAGATATTTTAACATCTACATTATCTCTAATCGACACTCTTAATTGGATTCCAATTAAGGATTATATTATTTTTAGAAAAACTGTTCTTACTTACATAGACTTACATAATTTAACGCTAGTGTATCTTAATGCATTTTATGTTTGTAAGGAACATTAGCATATGGAATACACTGTCGAGTGAAAACAATGATTTATATATACCAAAAGTTCGGACAATGTATTTTAAGAAATCGTTTGCTTACGCCGGTACAGTTTTATTTAATAGCTTGCAGCATGATATTAAACAAGAACCTAATGTTTGAGCTTTTAAGAAGTTATACCTCTACAAATATTTAATAAGCTAGCCTGATTTTATGATTGCATAAAATTTGTTAGTGGTAGCTGTAATATATCTGTGTGATAACAGTAAGTTAACCTTGTATAATTTGTATTAATCTTCGGTTATAATTGATTTATTTTATGCAGTTGATGTTAATCGTATAGATTGTGTACTAATTACACGTATATTTGTTGTATATTTCTTTTAACTACAGGGCCATAATGTAAACTAACTGTTAGCTAATTATGTCACCCTGGATAAATAAAGATTATTATTATTATTATTATTATTATTATTATTATTCACAAAAGACTTTATTTTGTAAAGCCACATTTGATTGGTCTGGTATCTGCAAAATAATAAAACTCGGAATTTAAATTTGAGATTAAGATTTAAGATTCATTCAATCGAAAATATCTTTTTATAAAGTAAATATCGTTTGTGATTGGTTACATTTTATAAAGTAAATATCCTTTGTGATTAGTTAAATTTTATAAAGGAAAGATCCTTTGTGATTGGTTAACAAAAAGGTTCAAGCTCAAACTTTAGTTCAGATGTGTTATCATCTCATGACCAAATCCTCACAAGTGTCAAACGCCTGTCGCAGCATATGAAAAACACTACACTCATTCTTTAATATGTCAGTCGGATCATCAGTCGGTCTTTTTCGTCCTTGTCAGGGAAACCCTCAGAAGTAATTATAGAAATGCACATACATTTTTGGGTGACTTGCCTCTTGAGCAGTGTGCCACCAAAGATGCAACGGTAAAGGTCGAAGACGTTTCAGAGTCACTCGGTTTCCATCCGTCGCGGTATTATGCCAAGTAAACGAAAGTAGCTCTCAATGCATTGCTCAAAGGCTTGAAATAACATTTTCTTCACCTATTTTTTTTTTTTTTTTTTTTTTGCCCCTTGTAAACACTGAACATTTTAACAGAAGCTGTTTGCAGATTAAGTATTTATTTTTCTATTGATAAATGTATCAACATTGCTAATTTATGACTGCCGGGTTTAGGCACAATACCTTTCAGGCATTCCGTACACTCCCATTTCTTGCTCATAGAGGGAAAAAAATCGAGCAATTAGAAATGTGGGAATGAAAAGTATAACCTACCTGTCGCAATCAAATGATTAATAACTCCACCATGTAAATAAGACTTACTTAGCCCTTCCCTATGCCGTTACACGTGACCAATAGCCAGATCACCATGACCAGATCACCAATGAATGATTGCACAGTATTGCATAATATAGGTAGACATGTGGGTGTAAAATCTGGCACGATCCCTTTGATTGATTGTTATGGGTTTAGCGCCATTTTTCAGCACATGATAGGCTGGCTATACATGGCGCTCAATATATCTGGTGGAGGAAGAACCCGGGAAAATCCCGGGAAAAACCACCGACCCACGGCAAGCTACTGGCAAGCTTTCTCACATAACCACATTGGCCGAGCCCAAGACTCGAACCCACGCGGACAGAGGTGAGATGGAAGTGATCGGTAAAGGCGAGCGCCTAAGACCACTCGACCACCCGGGCATGATCCCACAAAATAACTAAAAATGTAGAGAATATATTGTAATAAGAGCTTTGCTAACTCCAAATGTATTGATTGGATTTAGGTGAAATGTTGAAGTTAGCTTATTTTTAATAACGGATACAAAAAGGTCTGTAAACTTTGGTTAGTCAAGAGTTTCCTATACAAATGAGGCTGGGTGGGGCTTAGATGTAAATAGTGCAACCTTTAATTGGCCAACCATAAGAAAGATCAAGCAATACTGTCCTTTCCCTCCTCTAACAATATACTCTAGTCCTCGTGTAATTAATTATACTTTATACTCTAGTCCTCGTGTAATTAATTATATTTTATACTCTAGTCCACGTGTAATTAATTATATTTTATACTCTAGTCCACGTGTAGTTAATTATATTTTTTATACTCTAGTCCTCGTGTAATTAATTATACCTTATACTCTAGTCCTCGTGTAATTAATTATACTTTATTTTCTAGTCCTTGTGTAATTAATTATACTTTATACTCTAGTCCTCGTGTAATTAATTATACTTTATACTCTAGTCCTCGTGTAATTAATTATACTTTATACTCTAGTAATCGTGTAATTAATTATACTTTATACTCTAGTCCACGTGTAATTAATTATACTTTAAGAAAGTATAATTAATTACACGAGGACTAGAATATAAAGTATAATTAATTACACGAGGACTAGAGTATAAATTATACTCTAGTCCTCGTGTAATTAATTACACTTTAAACTGTAGTCCTCGTGTAATTAATTATACTTTATACTCGTAGTCCACGTGTAATTAATTATACTTTATACTCTAGTCCTCGTGTAATTAATGCTCTAATCCTCGTGTAATTATACTTTATACTCTAATCTTCGTGTAATTATACTTTATACTCTACTCCTCGTGGAATTATACTTTATACTCTAGTCCTCGTGTAATTATACTTTATACTCTAGTCCTCGTGTAATTATACTTTATACTCTAGTCCTTGTGTAATTACACTTTATACTCTATTTCTCGTGTAATTATACTTTAGCTTAGAAAGAAAAATTAGACAAACTTCATTGATTTGTTTTCAGTTTACGTCTGCAAATACAATTCGTGAAATCCACGATTCATCATGATGGTCAGTGACATTATCTACTAACACTTTAAGTTACCGGTACTCGGAATATGTGATTTTGTGCAATTTTTTACGTTGTAGACACAGATTATGTAACATTATTTGATTTTGTGCAACTTTTTACATTGTAGACCCAGATTATGTAATATTATTTGATTTTGTGCAACTTTTTACATTGTATCCAAAACCCCAGATTATGCGACATTATCTGATTTTGTGCAACCTTTCACATTGTACCCAAAAGCCCAGATTATGTGACATTATTTGATTTTGTGCAACTTTCACATTGTATCCAAAAGCCCAGATTATGTGACATTATTTGATTTTGTGCAACTTTCACATTGTATCCAAAAGCCCAGATTATGTGACATTATTTGATTTTGTGCAACCTTTCACATTGTATCCAAAAGCCCAGATTATGTGACATTATTTAATTATATGCGACTTTTCACATTGTATCCAAAAGCCCAGATTATGTGAAATTATTTGATTTTGTGCAACTTTTCACATTGTACCCAAAAGCCTATATTATGTGACATTATTTGATTTTGTGCAACTTTTCACATTGCACCCAAAAGCCCAGGTTATGTGACATTATTTGATTTTATGCAACTTTCACATTGTATCTAAACGCCCAGATTATGTTAAATTATTTGATTTTGTGCAACTTTCACATTGTACCCAAAAGCCCAGATTATGTGACAATTTTTGATTTTGATGCAACTTTTCACATTGTATCCAAAAGCCCAGATTATGTGACATTATTTGATTTTATGCAACTTTTCACATTGTATTAAAAAGCCCAGATTATGTGACATTATTTGAATTTGTGCAACTTTTCACATTGTACCCAAAAGCCCAGATTATGTGAAATTATTTGATTTTGTGCAACTTTCAGATTGTATCCAAAAGCCCAGATTATGTGAAATTATTTGATTTTATGCAACTTTTCACATTGTATTCAAAAGCCCAGATTATGTGACATTATTTGATTTTGTGCAACTTTTCACATTGTACCCAAAAGCCCAGATTATGTGACATTATTTGATTTTGTGCAACTTTTCACATTGTACCCAAAAGCCCAGATTATGTGACATTATTTGATTTTATGCAACTTTTCACATTGTATCCAAAAGCCCAGATTATGTGACATTATTTGATTTTGTGCAACTTTTCACATTGTACCCAAAAGCCCAGATTATGTGACATTATTTGATTTTGTGCAACTTTTCACATTGTATCCAAAAGCCCAGATTATGTGACATTATTTGATTTTATGCAACTTTTCACATTGTATTCAAAAGCCCAGATTATGTGACATTATTTGATTTTGTGCAACTTTTCACATTGTACCCAAAAGCCCAGATTATGTGACATTATTTGATTTTGTGCAACTTTTCACATTGTACCCAAAAGCCCAGATTATGTGACATTATTTGATTTTGTGCAACTTTTCACATTGTACCCAAAAGCCCAGGTTATGTGACATTATTTGATTTTATGCAACTTTCACATTGTATCCAAAAGCCCAGATTATGTGAAATTATTTGATTTTGTGCAACTTTCACATTGTACCCAAAAGCCCAGATTATGTGACAATTTTTGATTTTGATGCAACTTTTCACATTGTATCCAAAAGCCCAGATTATGTGACATTATTTGATTTTGTGCAACTTTTCACATTGTACCCAAAAGCCCAGATTATGTGACATTATTTGATTTTGTGCAACTTTTCACATTGTATCCAAAAGCCCAGATTATGTGACATTATTTGATTTTATGCAACTTTTCACATTGTATTCAAAAGCCCAGATTATGTGACATTATTTGATTTTGTGCAACTTTTCACATTGTACCCAAAAGCCCAGATTATGTGACATTATTTGATTTTGTGCAACTTTTCACATTGTACCCAAAAGCCCAGGTTATGTGACATTATTTGATTTTATGCAACTTTCTCATTGTATCCAAAAGCCCAGATTATGTGAAATTATTTGATTTTGTGCAACTTTCACATTGTACCCAAAAGCCCAGATTATGTGACAATTTTAAATTTTGATGCAACTTTTCACATTGTATCCAAAAGCCCAGATTATGTGACATTATTTGATTTTATGCAACTTTTCACATTGTATTCAAAAGCCCAGATTATGTGACATTATTTGATTTTGTGCAACTTTTCACATTGTACCCAAAAGCCCAGGTTATGTGACATTATTTGATTTTATGCAACTTTCACATTGTATCCAAAAGCCCAGATTATGTGAAATTATTTGATTTTGTGCAACTTTCACATTGTACCCAAAAGCCCAGATTATGTGACATTATTTGATTTTATGCAACTTTTCACATTGTATTCAAAAGCCCAGATTATGTGACCAGATTATGTGAAATTATTTGATTTTGTGCAACTTTCACATTGTACCCAAAAGCCCAGATTATGTGACATTATATGATTTTATGCAACTTTTCACATTGTATTCAAAAGCCCAGATTATGTGACATTATTTGATTTTGTGCAACTTTTCACATTGTACCCAAAAGCCCAGATTATGTGACATTATTTGATTTTGTGCAACTTTTCACATTGTACCCAAAAGCCCAGGTTATGTGACATTATTTGATTTTATGCAACTTTCTCATTGTATCCAAAAGCCCAGATTATGTGAAATTATTTGATTTTGTGCAACTTTCACATTGTACCCAAAAGCCCAGATTATGTGAAATTATTTGATTTTATGCAACTTTTCACATTGTATTCAAAAGCCCAGATTATGTGACATTATTTGATTTTGTGCAACTTTTCACATTGTACCCAAAAACCCAGGTTATGTGACATTATTTGATTTTATGCAACTTTCACATTGTATCCAAAAGCCCAGATTATGTGAAATTATTTGATTTTGTGCAACTTTCACATTGTACCCAAAAGCCCAGATTATGTGACAATTTTTGATTTTGATGCAACTTTTCACATTGTATCCAAAAGCCCAGATTATGTGACATTATTTTATTTTATGCAACTTTTCACATTGTATTCAAAAGCCCAGATTATGTGACATTATTTGATTTTGTGCAACTTTTCACATTGTACCCAAAAGCCCAGATTATGTGACATTATTTGATTTTGTGCAACTTTTCACATTGTACCCAAAAGCCCAGGTTATGTGACATTATTTGATTTTACCCAACTTTCACATTGTATCCAAAAGCCCAGATTATGTGAAATTATTTGATTTTGTGCAACTTTCAGATTGTATCCAAAAGCCCAGATTATGTGAAATTATTTGATTTTATGCAACGTTTCACATTGTATTCAAAAGCCCAGATTATGTGACATTATTTGATTTTGTGCAACTTTTCACATTGTACCCAAAAGCCCAGATTATGTGACATTATTTGATTTTATGCAACTTTTCACATTGTATTCAAAAGCCCAGATTATGTGACATTATTTGATTTTATGCAACTTTTCACATTGTATTCAAAAGCCCAGATTATGTGACATTATTTGGTTTTGTGCAACTTTTCACATTGTACCCAAAAGCCCAGATTATGTGACATTATTTGATTTTGTGCAACTTTTCACATTGTACCCAAAAGCCCAGGTTATGTGACATTATTTGATTTTATGCAACTTTCACATTGTATCCAAAAGCCCAGATTATGTGAAATTATTTGATTTTGTGCAACTTTTCACATTGTACCCAAAAGCCAAGATTATGTGACATTATTTGATTTTATGCAACTTTTCACATTGTATTCAAAAGCCCAGATTATGTGACATTATTTGATTTTGTGCAACTTTTCACATTGTATCCAAAAGCCCAGATTATGTGAAATTATTTGATTTTGTGCAACTTTCACATTGTACCCAAAAGCCCAGATTATGTGACAATTTTTGATTTTGATGCAACTTTTCACATTGTATCCAAAAGCCCAGATTATGTGACATTATTTGATTTTGTGCAACTTTTCACATTGTACCCAAAAGCCCAGATTATGTGACATTATTTGATTTTATGCAACTTTCACATTGTATCCAAAAGCCCAGTTATGTGACATTATTTGATTTTGATGCAACTTTTCCATTGTATCCAAAAGCCCAGATTATGTGAAATTATTTGATTTTGTGCAACTTTCACATTGTACCCAAAAGCCCAGATTATGTGACAATATTTGATTTTATGCAACTTTTCACATTGTATTCAAAAAGCCCAGATTATGTGACATTATTTGATTTGTGCAACTTTTCACATTGTACCAAAAGCCCAGATTATGTGACATTATTTGATTTTATGCAAATTTTCACATTGTATCCAAAAGCCCAGATTATGTGACATTATTTGATTTTTATTGCAACTTTTCACATTGTATCCAAAAAAAGCCCAGATTATGTGACATTATTTGAATTTTGTGCAACTTTTCACATTGTACCCAAAAGCCCAGATTATGTGACATTATTTGATTTTTTGCAACTTTCACATTGTAACCCAAAAGCCCAGATTATGTGACATTATTTGATTTTTGTGCAACTTTTCACATTGAATTCAAAAGCCCAATTATGTGACATTATTTGATTTTATGCAACTTTCACATTGTACCCAAAAGCCCAGATTATGTGAAATTATTTGATTTTGTGCAACTTTTCACAGTGTACCCAAAAGCCCAGATTATGTGACATTATTTGATTTTATGCAACTTTTCACATTCACAGATTATGTGAAGTTATGTCACATTGATTATGTGACATTGTAACCCAAAAGCCCAGATTATTATTGATTGATTTTGATTTGTTCCAACTTGTTATCACAATATTGTATCTGTGCAAAAGCCAATATCCCATATAGATTCATAATTTCATACATCCCCATTTCAATATCGTTATATGAAACATCCCCATTTCAATATCGATATATGTAACAGATTGATGAAGTGCATAAATCACATGCTTTACCCACGATTATGGACATTGATTGATGTTTGTGCAACTTTCACATTGTATCCCAAAAGCCCAGATTATGTGACATTATTTGATTTATGCAACTTTTCAATTGTATTCAAAAGCCCAGATTATGTTGACATTATTTGATTTTGTGGCAACTTTTACATTGTACCCAATAGCCCAGATTATGTGACATTATTTGATTTTGTGCAACGTTTCACATTGTACCCAAAAGCCCAGGTTATGTGACATTATTTGATTTTATGCAACTTTCACATTGTATCCAAAAGCCCAGATTATGTGAAATTATTTGATTTTGTGCAACTTTTCACATTGTACCCAAAAGCCAAGATTATGTGACATTATTTGATTTTATGCAACTTTTCACATTGTATTCAAAAGCCCAGATTATGTGACATTATTTGATTTTGTGCAACTTTTCACATTGTATCCAAAAGCCCAGATTATGTGAAATTATTTGATTTTGTGCAACTTTCACATTGTACCCAAAAGCCCAGATTATGTGACATTATTTGATTTTATGCAACTTTTCACATTGTATTCAAAAGCCCAGATTATGTGACATTATTTGATTTTGTGCAACTTTTCACATTGTACCCAAAAGCCCAGATTATGTGACATTATTTGATTTTGTGCAACTTTTCACATTGTACCCAAAAGCCTAGGTTATGTGACATTATTTGATTTTATGCAACTTTCACATTGTATCCAAAAGCCCAGATTATGTGAAATTATTTGATTTTGTGCAACTTTCTCATTGTACCCAAAAGCCCAGATTATGACACAATTTTTGATTTTGATGCAACTTTTCACATTGTATCCAAAAGCCCAGATTATGTGACATTATTTGATTTTATGCAACTTTTCACATTGTATTCAAAAGCCCAGATTATGTGACATTATTTGATTTTGTGCAACTTTTCACATTGTACCCAAAAGCCCAGATTATGTGACATTATTTGATTTTGTGCAACTTTTCACATTGTACCCAAAAGCCTAGGTTATCTGACATTATTTGATTTTATGCAACTTTTCACATTGTACCCAAAAGCCCAGGTTATGTGACATTATTTGATTTTATGCAACTTTCACATTGTATCCAAAAGCCCAGATTATGTGAAATTATTTGATTTTGTGCAACTTTCACATTGTACCCAAAAGCCCAGATTATGTGACATTATTTGATTTTATGCAACTTTTCACATTGTATTCAAAAGCCTAGATTATGTGACATTATTTGATTTTGTGCAACTTTTCACATTGTACCCAAAAGTCCAGATTATGTGAAATTATTTGATTTTGTGCAACTTTCACATTGTACCCAAAAGCCCAGATTATGTGACATTATTTGATTTTATGCAACTTTTCACATTGTATTCAAAAGCCCAGATTATGTGACATTATTTGATTTTGTGCAACTTTTCACATTGTACCCAAAAGCCCAGGTTATGTGACATTATTTGATTTTATGCAACTTTCACATTGTATCCAAAAGCCCAGATTATGTGAAATTATTTGATTTTGTGCAACTTTCTCATTGTACCCAAAAGCCCAGATTATGTGACAATTTTTTATTTTGATGCAACTTTTCACATTGTATCCAAAAGCCCAGATTATGTGACATTATTTGATTTTATGCAACTTTTCACATTGTATTCAAAAGCCCAGATTATGTGACATTATTTGATTTTGTGCAACTTTTCACATTGTACCCAAAAGCCCAGATTATGTGACATTATTTGATTTTGTGCAACTTTTCACATTGTACCCAAAAGCCCAGGTTATGTGACATTATTTGATTTTATGCAACTTTCACATTGTATCCAAAAGCCCAGATTATGTGAAATTATTTGATTTTGTGCAACTTTCACATTGTACCCAAAAGCCCAGATTATGTGACATTATTTGATTTTATGCAACTTTTCACATTGTATTCAAAAGCCCAGATTATGTGACATTATTTGATTTTGTGCAACTTTTCACATTGTACCCAAAAGTCCAGATTATGTGAAATTATTTGATTTTGTGCAACTTTCACATTGTACCCAAAAGCCCAGATTATGTGACATTATTTGATTTTATGCAACTTTTCACATTGTATTCAAAAGCCCAGATTATGTGACATTATTTGATTTTGTGCAACTTTTCACATTGTACCCAAAAGCCCAGATTATGTGACATTATTTGATTTTGTGCAACTTTTCACATTGTACCCAAAAGCCCAGGTTATGTGACATTATTTGATTTTATGCAACTTTCTCATTGTATCCAAAAGCCCAGATTATGTGAAATTATTTGATTTTGTGCAACTTTCACATTGTACCCAAAAGCCCAGATTATGTGACAATTTTTGATTTTGATGCAACTTTTCACATTGTATCCAAAAGCCCAGATTATGTGACATTATTTGATTTTATGCAACTTTTCACATTGTATTCAAAAGCCCAGATTATGTGACATTATTTGATTTTGTGCAACTTTTCACATTGTACCCAAAAGCCCAGATTATGTGACATTATTTGATTTTGTGCAACTTTTCATATTGTACCCAAAAGCCCAGGTTATGTGACATTATTTGATTTTATGCAACTTTCACATTGTATCCAAAAGCCCAGATTATGTGAAATTATTTGATTTTGTGCAACTTTCACATTGTACCCAAAAGCCCAGATTATGTGAAATTATTTGATTTTATGCAACTTTTCACATTGTATTCAAAAGCCCAGATTATGTGACATTATTTGATTTTGTGCAACTTTTCACATTGTATCCAAAAGCCCAGGTTATGTGACATTATTTGATTTTATGCAACTTTCACATTGTATCCAAAAGCCCAGATTATGTGAAATTATTTGATTTTGTGCAACTTTCACATTGTACCCAAAAGCCCAGATTATGTGACATTATTTGATTTTATGCAACTTTTCACATTGTATTCAAAAGCCCAGATTATGTGACATTATTTGATTTTATGCAACTTTTCACATTGTATTCAAAAGCCCAGATTATGTGACATTATTTGATTTTATGCAACTTTTCACATTGTACCCAAAAGCCCAGATTATGTGACATTATTTGATTTTGTGCAACTTTTCACATTGTACCCAAAAGCCCAGGTTATGTGACATTATTTGATTTTATGCAACTTTCACATTCTATCCAAAAGCCCAGATTATGTGAAATTATTTGATTTGGTGCAACTTTCACATTGTACCCAAAAGCCCAGATTATGTGACATTATTTGATTTTATGCAACTTTTCACATTGTATTCAAAAGCCCAGATTATGTGACATTATTTGATTTTGTGCAACTTTTCACATTGTACCCAAAAGCCCAGATTATGTGACATTATTTGATTTTGTGCAACTTTTCACATTGTACCCAAAAGCCCCGGTTATGTGACATTATTTGATTTTACGCAACTTTCACATTGTATCCAAAAGCCCAGATTATGTGAAATTATTTGATTTTGTGCAACTTTCACATTGTACCCAAAAGCCCAGATTATGTGACATTATTTGATTTTATGCAACTTTTCACATTGTATTCAAAAGCCCAGATTATGTGACATTATTTGATTTTATGCAACTTTTCACATTGTATTCAAAAGCCCAGATTATGTGACATTATTTGATTTTGTGCAACTTTTCACATTGTACCCAAAAGCCCAGATTATGTAATATTATCTGATTTTGTACAACTATCACATTGTACCCAAAAGGCCAGATTATGTGACATTATCTGATTTTGTGCAACCTTTCACATTGTATCCAAAAGCCCAGATTATGTGACATTATTTGATTTTATGCCACTTTTCACGTTGTATCCAAAAGCCCAGATTATGTGACATTATTTGATTTTGTGCAACTTTTCACATTGTACCCAAAAGCCCAACTTATGTGACATTATTTAATTTTGTACAATTTTCACATTGTATCCAAAAGCCCAGACTATGTGACATTATTTGATTTTATGCAACTTTTCACATTGTATCCAAAAGCCCAGATTATGTGACATTATTTGATTTAATGCAACCTTTTACGTTCTATCCAAAAGCCCAGATTATATAACATAATTTGATTTAGTGCATCCAAAATTTGTATCCCACAGTTACTTAATCTTATGCTCGAAGAATGAAGAACATACTTTATGCAGACACTTTAAGCGTAAATTCAGTCCAAGTTATAAGTTACTATATATATATATATATATATATATATATATATATATTATATATATATATATATATATATATATATATATATAGATCCTTACTGTACGTTGTTTTTTTTATGAACGATCAATTCATTTTATTCTCAATTATTTCCTTATAAATGCTCAAATCTGAAGAAAATCAATGTTTGCTGGTCGATATTCCTTTCGAAAGTAAGTTCGTGGGTACAGTTTTCATTAAAATGTGAGGAAGACTACGATGAACGTCATGGGCGTCCGCCGGAATTTGTTCGGGGAGGGGGCAAAGCCAAATACTAAGGTGATTTATATATATATATATATATATATATATATATATATATATATATATATATATATATATATATATATATATACATACTGCACAATGGATTTTTTAAAAATCGGGGGGGGGGGGGCAACTACACCCCCTTGCCCCCACCACACCCCGCAGACCCCCATGGTGGTGGTCATGATGAGGACGATGACAACGATGATGACGTTAATTATTCAAAATACGACAATCCGAAATAAACGTCTAACCTCGACCAACTGAGGGTAGGGTAATCATATTTTGATAGGATTTTTCAGGAGGATGACTAGCTGATAATGACAGTTCGGATTCTGCATGGAATTCCCAGGGTGCGGAGGGGGGTCACAGGTCACATTTTTATTTGTAATAAAGACTCTTTCTTGTAACCTGAACTGCACCTGCTATAACTATTCGCATATAAGTCGAGTCAAATGCATACAGCATAGACCCTAATCTGCCGTCCCATAACACGCTGGCAGATCAGAGTCAGTATTGTTTGTTCTACTGATAACTCCTAACAAACTGCACAGACCCAGATCTGCCGTCGCATAATGCGCCGGCAGATCTGGGTCTGTGCAGTTTGCAGTTGGACTCGATTTGTAAAGAGAGTACATACTGTACAAAGATTGACGGTGGGTGATCATATTTGATATCATGTTTCAAAACGATGACTTGGTGCCAATTAAGATTTGACATCCTGAATTCATCCCTGGGGTTGGGGGTTTGGATGGGTATATGTGGTGGAGGAGGAGTTTAAAAGAAAAAACAGTTCGGATATAGTGATGGCCTACATCTCTAGTTTTGTGAATGTATACATTAATTTCAAAGATATTGCTCCTCCTCTAAGTCCTTGCTTGTGACATAACTTCGATACACTGTTATATTGTCAAGGTCAGACTCCAAACGCTTAAGTCCATTTGGACACGTCTACCAATATAAAATGCTTAACTAAATTTGAGTTAACGAAGTTTGTATCATATTCTTGGTTGTTCTTGAGCAGTGAAATCCAAAATAAATAACACAATGCAATGACTGAATGTCAGGTTAGTAGCATTACTGTTTACATTTTGTAAATGTACGTATAATTTATATTAAATACAACTTTTATGCTTGAAAGGCATGGATTATAAAAAAAAATGTTCACCATAATTTGTAATGCAATTATTAAAAGTATGAAAACTCCATCAGTTAATGCATTTTTTTTTCTTTTTTTTTTTTCTTAAGATATAAATTCTTTCTTTTATTGATTGAACAATACTTTTCTCACACAGGCCTCAAGAAAAAACAAAGTCTGGCATTTGCGTTAGACGTAAGTAAGCCTCTCCGTAATTTGTGACATAGTCAGGGGTTTATCTCAACAACAATGTATTACAATTTAAAGCCATCT